>JAXQQM020075571.1:0-135061 GCA_034641835.2 Pinus albicaulis | reverse complement strand
TTTCCATATATATATATATATAGATATATATATAATTCACATGAAATACCTGCAGAATCGAGCTGAACATTAGTTTCAATTTGCACTCCATTGTCACTAGGCTCATGTCTTCCATCATTGCTTGGGACATCTGTATTTACAATGTCTGCCTGCTTTTTACAATCAAGCACATTAATTTATGGCCAAAAATAAAAACCAATAGAATATATACAAGTATTAATCTATAAGTTCTCTTCATTTATTTTATTTACCTCAGTCGCAAGTGGGGGATCATAACTAGTACGTGAATACCCCGTGCTTGTCCTATGTTCAACAACGACTTGATTTCCATGCTTGTAAGCAAGCTTGAGGTCTTCCTCCATGGGAGTTTCATTGAATTGTTCACCCTTCAATATTTCATGACAACATGATTTTTTTTCTTTTGCAATATTAAATTAAAATTATTAAGAATCTAAAATTTGGATATAATTTTTTTTTTTTTTTTAATACTTAAACTTTTTGTGGCCAGTTTTGAGTAACCCCCAGGGCCAAGATGATGTTGGCCATGTTTTTTTATTCTCGCCTTTGTGGCTTTAGATGTATCTGGGAGGCTATATTTACGGTATTGATAAGCTTAATTACATGTTGCAATATTGATGAGAAAGCATCATAATTACATTAATAAAAGTGCCTCATACCTTCTTGGTCTAGGTGTTGTCGTCCCTTCTTTTCAAAGTTTTTTCTCCTCTGCATCTTCTAGGATGGCTCCCCACTCACTTTCTGAAATCGTTGGAGGGCGCTCATACTTAGGGTTCTTTTGTAAATGAACCCTATATTGGTCTCATAGATATTTTAAATATAGGTCTTCCTTAATGGTAACTTCACTTTTGTTGAAGGTACCATCTCCGAACATGCCAACGAACCTATTGATAAGTTCTTCCTTCAACTTTGATTTTTGATAATTCCACCTTGTGCGAATGGTGGGCCCAAAGAGTTGCAATGATGCCTCATTCAAGCACATATATAAGTTATCGTTTCCTACAAAAAGATATTATCATTACTTGAAAATAATGACACTCTATACGTAAATTTCAATTAGATCATCCTTATATGTAAAACACTTCTTAAATACCTGAAAGATTTTCTAATTTCAGGAGAACATGGTCATCATCTCTCAAGAATGTAACTGGTAGTGTTCCTGTGCTAGTAACACGAGTAGACCCAGGAAAGCTTGGTTGACTATATGTGATGGAATCATGGTCTGCATCATGTGCACATCCTTCTGTGCATTATTTAGTGGTTGCAGATAATGGTGTGTTTAGTATGTCACTCACAAGTGGAGCAATGGTGCTTGTAGAAATTTTGACCCCAATACAGGTTTTAGTTTCACCTTATCACTCCCATACAATTAAATGGCCATTCCCATAATCATACATTCAAAATTCTAGAAATAAAAAATATTTCTAAAACACAAATTTAGGTATTTCATAATGTTGGAAATGCAGAAGTAAACCATATGAAATCATAATGCCCACACAAAAAAAAATAACACACTGATTTTTGGTCAATGTGACCCTCGAAAAACCCCCTACAAATCTTGGGGAAAACCAGTTTGAGAGCTCTTATTTATTTCTGATAAAATTCTTTTACAGTGAAACAAAAATACACAGAAAATTCCAGCAACCACAAAAACACAACTTATCTCATTTTCCGTGCTTAACCTCTGCCTTGGAAAATGTGCCAATAGTAGAAAAAGGAACAACCTTAAATGTTGTATGGATTCCTTGATTTTCATGCCCAGAAAACACAACAATAAATGTTGTTGTACAACCTCCTCGATTTGTGTGCAAAACAACAATAAATGATGTTATACAACCTCCTTGATTTGTGTGCAGAGGGACAACAATAAACGTTGTACGATTTCTGCCTCGACTTATGTGCACAGAAACAAAAGTATGCAATACGAACTACCTCGAAATATATGCCATAAAAAGATCAATAAATTCAGCTCGAATTTTGTGCCATAACTGTTGTACAGCTGCCTAGGAATGCGTGCCAAATATGTTGTACGGTTTTTCCTTGAAAAACGTGCCCAAAAACTACCTTGAACTATGTGTAAACTTGCTATATGGATTTTCTAAATGTTGCCTCAGTATGTGTGCCAAGGTTCTGCTCTCTTCTTCCTCATTGCTTAGAAATTCTCCTTGCTCTCTCTTGCTCCTCTCAATCTGCTCATGAAAAGAATGAATGACCTTTTCCCTTATTTTCTCCTTTAACCTAACCCTAAGTGACTTTTGGGGAATCCCTAAATCCAATGGTTGAGATTAAATGTGCATTTAAATCTCACTTTCTAATTTTTAATTCACCCCTCTTAAATAAAGACCCACTTAGACTTTTATTTCCATAACCACTTTTTCACTTTCTAATTTTATATTAACTTTAATAAAGTCACTTTAAAATTAGACTTGTAACTTTATCACTTATAAATTCACTAAGTTTAAATTAGATTTGACTTTACCACTTATAAAGTCACTTTAGGAGAAATGTACAAAATATATTTGGACACTTTTTCCTAGGCCAAAGATCAAAGCCTTAGGGAACCACTTGTCCTCTTGTACCCAAATTTTAACACTCCCTCTTACCGAGGAAAGTGTTCCTCACCACGCCCATCTTGTCTCTGAAGTAGACATGCTTGCCCCATGGTAAGGCTTTGGTGAATATGTCTGCTACCTGCTCATCTATGGGAATATACTGAAGCTTCACAGCTCCCTTTTGAACATAGTCTCTGATAAAATGATATTTGATCCCGATATGATTTGACCTGTCATGAAATACCGGATTCTCTGTGAGTTTAATGCAACTCCGATTATCACATTAAATCACTGAAGGTCTAAACGCTTGACCAAATAATCCAAGCAACATCTTGTGAAGCCATTTGGCCTCATAACTAGCCAAACTGGCTGCCATGTACTTTGCTTCTGCTGAACTCAATTCAACTGACTGTTTCTTCTAGTTGAACCATGACACAACTGCCGAAACCAACCCAAAACACCACCTTGAAGTGCTCTTCCTATCAGAAGCACAACCTGCCCAATCTGAATCAGTGTACCTTTCCATTCTCACTCCATCTCCCTGTCTATAATCCAGATCAAATTCCACTGTCCCCTGCAAGTAACAAAGAATGTGTTTTGCAGAAACCCAGTGCACTCTCATGGGCTCACACATGAACTGAATCATCATGTTGACTGCAAAACATATAAATGGTCGAGTGTTGAACAAATAAATCAAAGAACCAATTAGTTGTCTATACAAAGTAGGATCCACCAACTCAGAATTTGAAGCGTGAAGCTTCTTCCAGTTAGTGATCTTAGGTGTAGACATGGGTTTGCAATCCTCCATGTGAAATCTGCTAAGAATGTCTACAATATACTTCCCCTATCCCAGGAAGAAATTCCCCTCCTCCTACCACACCTCCAATCCCAAAAAGTAATGCATCAAGCCAATGTACTTCATTTCAAAATCTGAAGCGAGATCTCTCTTGCAGCCCTCTATGAGTCTCTTTGCACATCTAATGACCAAGTCATCCACGAATAACACCAGAATGGGAGGCTCCTCACCTACCACAATAAAGTATAGGTTTGGATCTACATCACTCTTTTTGAAATCCAACTCCTACAAGTACGTATCAGTCCTCGAGTCCCAAGCTCTAGGAGCTTGCTTCAGGCCATAAAGTGCCTTCTTCAGTATGCATACATAGGACTCCTTCCCATGCACCTCAAAGCCCTACGACTATTCAATATAAACCTCCTCCTGTATGAAGCCATTGAGAAATGTGGTATTCACTTCCATTTGGTGGATATTCCAACCCATCTTCACTGCTATTGATATAATGGAGTGATTGGAAGTATATCGAGCCATGAGAGCGACCTCATAGTACCCTCCCTCTACCTGTGAGAACCCTCTCACCACAAACCAAGTCTTGAACTTCTCGATGTTGCCATCTGCAACATGATTTGTCTTGTAAAGCCATCTGGAAGTAACCACTGATTTACCTTCAGGCCTCGACACTACCTCCCAAACATCGTTCTTCATGATAGAAGAATACTCCTCCTGCATGGCCTCTCTACAGACCTGCTAGCTAGCTGCCTCCTCATAGCTAGAAGGCTCAGAATTAACGATTCTAGTGATCGATTCCATATAGATACATAACCGATCAGGTGGTTTTCTCTCTCTAACATGTCTCTTTGGCCTAGCAATAGATGTGGCCTCACGCAAGGTGCCCTGAAGCCACTTGGGCTTCCTCTTCCATGAGCACACTTCTCCCACCAGAGTGAAAGAATCCTCATCCTCATCAGAAGTCTGAACTCCTAAAGGCCTGCCAACTGACCTCATGCTTGAACCTATGTCTGTAGATGTTGAAGTACCATGTGAACTGTCCATCAGTGGGATAACCTATGAACTTCTCTGCGGACTGCTCTTCATGCTGCCTGAAGCACCACCCATATGACTCACGAAACCCTTTTGCTCAACGATGGAACGAGTTATGTCCCGTGTGCTGATCCTTGTCCACTAGATCCTGTGGCCCGACTCAAATGCTCTAAGGATTTGGTGAATCCAGGACTACTCTAACTCCCTTGACCTCTGAAAGCCCTATCCTCCTCGAATTTCACATCCCGCTTGACAAAAACTTTCCTCCTCACAGGAATATAAATTCGAAAGGATTTCGAGGTATCATTGTAACCCACAAATATTCCCTTATCTGCAATGAGCTCTAGCTTGGTCCTCTTCTCCTTGGGAGCATATGAATATGTAATGCACCCAAAGATACGAAAGTGATCAACATCAGGCTTCTTCCCAGAAAAATCCTCCTCTAGAGTCACATGCCCCAAGGCATGATGTGGAATCTTGTTCTGCAAGTACAAAACAGTGTTGCAGGCCTATGTCCACAAAAACAAAGGTAACCCTTGATCATGAAGCATGGCTTTGGCAACCCTAACGATGAATCTGTTCTTCCTCTCTGCAACCCCATTCTGCTAGGGGTTGTAAGGAACTGTGAACTCCCTCTTGATTCTTTCCTCTGCACAATAATAAACAAACTCACCAAGGGTATACTCCCCTCCATTTTCTGACCTGAGGGCCTTGATATTCTGACCTTTATGAGTCTCCACAAGAGCTCTGAACTCCTGAAACCGCTTGAAGACCTCACTCTTGGTCTTCAAGAAATAAATCCAGGTCTTCTTGGAGTGATCATCAATGAATAAAACATAGTAATCATAGCCACTCAAGGATACATGAGACATCTGACCAGTCACATCGGTATGAATCAAGTCAAGAATCCCTGTTGATGTGTTGTCATTGTTGGGAAAAGGGGATTTGAAAAAATTCCCCATAGCACATCCTCTTCATGTATCAAGGTGATCATAAGTGAAATCTGACACACCTGTGGTGATCTCTCACAATGTCCTGAAGGCCCCATGATACATGTGCCCCATCCTGCGGTGTCAAATCTCGCACAAATCTAAACTTATAGATCTGTTGTCAGTACTGCTACTCAATTCCATAAGGGGATGGAATTAAAACTTGTACACCTTGGCATGGCACACACCAATCACTCTAGCTAAATCAGTTGGAGCAACCCTAGGATATATAAGCACCTGAACTCTTCTGAAAAACACCTCATACCGTCTATCCTCCAATGCTGAGATGGATATAATTTTCTTCTTCATCCCTGGCACATATAGAACATCTGACACTTTCAAGGGAGGTTTGGGTTCCCTATCAAATTTCAATGTCCCCACACCAACTGCTCTAACAATGTTGTCATCTTTGAGTAATACCTCTATATCAGTGCCACTCTCTGAAAGCTCTCAGAATTACTCATGGACTCTTGTCATATGACGAGAAGCCCCACTGTCAAAATACCAAATACTTGAATATGCTCTATTAGTGGAGGGAAGTGCACACTCCCTCTGAACATGTGTGGCAGGTGATCCTGCACTAGTTGACTCACAAGTAATGAACCGAAAATCCTGGTCAAAGCTCTCTCAAAAGTCCTCTATCTCTGTTGATGTTTCCATGGTCTTGTCCTTTCCCTTCTTCTTCTTCTCCAGACACACAACTGCATAGTGTCCCAAATTCTGACAATTCCAACATTTGACTTTGGAATAGTCCTTCTCCTTGTTCACCTGCTTACCTTTACCTTTGCCTTTTCTCCCACCACCACTTGTGGAAGCTTGCTTCTTTCATTTTCCCTTCTTTCCCCTTGCAAAAAATGCTACATTTTCATCCTCCTCCACCTATTTGGCTGCCCCAAGATGGTTCTTTCTAATTTCATTCTGAATGCAATCATCCCACAACCTCTCCTAGCTGGGAAGGTTCTCTCGTGCAACAATCCCATCCACAAAACTCTCCCAAGTATTGGGAAGACCATTCAATGTAGTATGCACCAACTCAGTGGGTGGAATGGTCTCTCCAACAACTGCCAACTCATCTCTCATATAAGTGATCTTTGTGATGTTGTATCACTATCAGTCTTAGCCATTTTAATGGCCTTCAACTTCTTCCTTAGGACCATTTCTCTGTTTTCATTGGTGCTCTGGTAAATATTGGTCAAGGTTGTCCACATCTCATGTGCATGTGTGTTTCCTCTCACATGAGGAATGACATGGTATTTAACACCATCCAAAACCAAATTTTTTCCCTTAGCATTTTTCTTGTTAAAATATGCCAACTGAACAGGGTCAGCAGACACTACTACTGGGTGTTGTGTGGCGTTAACCATTATGCCCCAAACTTCTGCCTCCTCAAAGATGCTATGGATTCTCTCCCTCCATGCACTATAGTTGCTTTACCCATCCAACCTATCCTCAACCATCAAGCCCAAAGACATGCTTGCTATCCTAAAAAACTGAAAATTTCAAAACTGTGGTAAAGGTTCAGTTTTTTGTGTGAAAATAGCTTGTTGTGACTTCTCACTTGTTATCTAAATTTCACTTTTCAGCCACCCAAGCTCTGATACCATATAGAAATTTTGACCGCATTGCAGTTTTTAGTTTCACCTTATCACTCCCATACAGTTAAATTCCCATTCCCATAATCATACATTTAAAATTCTGGAAATGAAAAATATTTCTGAAAACGAAAATTTAGGAATTTCACTGTGCTAGAAA
The DNA here is from genome assembly GCA_034641835.2 of Pinus albicaulis. Lineage (NCBI taxonomy): Eukaryota > Viridiplantae > Streptophyta > Pinopsida > Pinales > Pinaceae > Pinus > Pinus albicaulis. The sequence continues at coordinate 127,913 of JAXQQM020075571.1, read as the reverse complement.
TGCAGAAGTAAAATACAGGAAATTATAACAGCCACACACATAAAAATAACACGTTGATTTTTGGTCAATGTGACCCTAGAAAACCCCCTACAAATCTTGGGGAAAACCAGTTTGAGAGCTCTTCTTTATTTCTGATAAAATTCTTTTACAGTGAAATAGAAATACACAGAAAATTCCAGAAACCACAAAAACACAACTTATCTCGTTTTCCATGCTTAACCTCCGCCTCAGAAAATGTGCCAACAGTCAAAACAAGAATAGCCTTAAATGTTATATGGATTCCTTGATTTTCAGGCCCATAAAACACAACAATAAATGTTGTTGTACGACCTCCTCAATTTGTGTGCATAACAACAATAAATGCTACTGTTCAGCCTCCTCGATTTGCATGCAGAGGGACAAAAATAAATGGTATACAATTTTTGCCTCGATTTTTGTGCACAGAAACAATAGTACATTGTATGAACTACCTCAAAATTTGTGCAACAAAACATCAATAAATGCACCTTGAAGTTTGTGCCAGAACTATTTTACGACTACTTAGGAATGCATGCCAAAGCCTATGTACAGTTATGCCTTGAAAAACGTGCCCAAAAACTGCCTGGAACTGCATGTAAACCTTTTGTAGGATTTTTTGAATGCTGCCTTGGTATGTGGGCCAAGGTTCTGCTCTCTTCTTCCTCACTGCTCAAAAATTCTCCTTTCTCTCTCTTTCTCCTTCTCTCAATCTACTCATGAAAAGAATGAATGACCTTTTCTATTCTTTTCTCCTTTAACCTAACGCTAAGTGACTTTTGGGGAATCCCTAAATCTAATGGTTGATATATCTTTAGATCAAGGGCTGAGATTAAATGTGCATTGAAATCTCACTTTCTAATTTTTAATTCACCCCACTTAAATAAAGACCCACTTAGCCTTTTATTTCCATAGTCACTTTTTCACTTTCTAATTTTTCATTGACTTTAATAAAGTCACTTTAAAATTAGACTTGTAACTTTATCACTTAGAAAGTCACTTTTAAATTAGATTTGACTTTACCACTTATAAATTCAATTTAAGAGAAAAGTACAAAATACATTTGGACACTTTTACCTAGGCCAAAGATCAAAACCTTAGGGAAACACTTGTCCTCTGGTACCCAAATTTTAGCAGTACTGCTACCAACGTCAACCCCCATAGTCTCACCATGAGGATCAAACTCCCTAAAAAAACCCTGTAAAATAAAGAGTTATTTTATGAAGGTTAAGAAAATTAAAATCATAAATAAAGAAATGGGATAGTTAAATGAGTTTCTTACCCCATGTTGACAGATTTGTGTCATCACGGTTATGATTTGGTCTCTTATATATTCTTTCCGTGGCTCAATTGTAATTAAAAAATTGAGTCTCTTTTTTAATTTTACGAGAAGCCTCTTGATTGTTTGGATCATATCGATTGAAATATAAATTTTTTCTTCAGTAAGAAATTCCCCAGGAGCATCTGTGGATTAGTTTGAGGCTGGTGCCTTCCCCTTGTCACCCTGTTGATAAAATAATTGGTAGTTGGTTAGAGTTTATTTAGGGATAGAAATTCTAAATTTCAATCTTGTTTTTTTCCTCATTCGAAGAGGAAGATCAGTTAGCTTTATTTTGTATATATGTGATGACATTTTTTTGTGTAAAGGGAGATTCAACAAGTTTTAAAGAAATAGAAAATTTCCCGTTGTGGTAACTTGCTATGTCTCTAAGAGAATAAATGTGAGTGCTCTGTGATTTTTGGACAATGAGTTGTGAGTGAAATCTCTTTGAATATGCATATCATTCTATGGGACACAAGCCTAAAATTGAATCTTTATGGTTCTTGGACTCATACTCTAATTAGGTATATGATGGAATTCTAAAAATAAATTTACAGCTAGCGCTTCCCCATGTTGAATCAAGCATATCGACATTAACATTAGGCTAGAACATAGGTAGAGCATGAAATTCAAAATTAACTTGATAAGTTTTAATAATATTTGATAATCCTTGGTCAAGTAAGTGTATTACTTGACTTTGAGTAAACTCTAATACATGGCGATCCACCTTCTTCATATGCTTTAGTCATTAGTACGTGGTGGCTTCCATGAGAAATTTGAAAATAAATTATGTGCATTGTATCCTTGTCATTAAATGCTTTTGTAATGGAAACATTTACTGCTATATACCTAGATTTAATATAAGGGAAAACTTCATATATATTTTCATGTAAGAGAGGATCTCAACCCTGGTAGTCTCCTCGCTTTTTAAGGTTTTGCAATATGTCCTTTAGAAAAATTGTGACTCTGCTAAAACAAATATGATACCATATATACATCTAACTTGATCACACTTGAGATAAACACCTTAGGAGGTGGATTGATGTAACCATGACATTCTCAAGTGAAAAATAATGAAACCAACATGCATAACATTGGTTTGGAGCTACATGTTAAACATATTAATAATATCACTTTTTATCAGTGAGAGTAGAATCGCAAAGTTTTTAAAAATTATTTTTCATAAGTTTTTCAAAATCCTGCTCCCTTTGAACTAGAGCAACATGCTCCCTCTAAATCTGGAAAATCTACCTCATATGTGCTATGGCTACCAGATAAAGCTATGCTGAATTCATATGAGTATCTAATCTATTCCAACTGATTCCATTCCCACCAAGTGGGTCTGCAAAGGCGATCCTCCTACCTGCTCAAAAATGTTGCATAATTAGCTCTATGTCCCTCTCGAACTAGAGTTCGACCCCATAATCGGTAAAATTTTCCCTCTCTAATCCCCAGTATGATGGAATCCTCAGCATACACAACTCCCTCTAGCCATAATTGTATTGAATCTCCTATGAACTCAAATGTATAGCCTTGATCCTCCAAGGCTGAAACAAAGAGCACATTCACTCTTAGATGAGGAACATATAGAACATGATGAAAGGCTACAATCCATCCTAATTCTAACTCAAATACAATTGAACCCTCTCTTGTACTAACTTTTCCTTCAATGTGGACCCCACACCTCACCATGCATCCAATAGTTACTGAGCCAAGTGTTTGAAATAGATCACACTCCCTTGTCATATGGCATGTGGCACCACTGTCTAGATACAAACCATCTCTAGGAATCTCCTCTGAATCCAGGAGTGAGACATACTCTTTCTTTAACAATGTGGAGAATTTATTGGTGAGTTGTGGCTCGTCCTCCACTGTAGCCTCTTTCAGAACCAATATTTTTCTCTCATGCTTGGCCTAAAATAGTGAAATAGTGTAATGTGAAATAATGAAATAGTGAAATATATTTTCCTTTGACATGACCCCTATTATATCCATCTCGGATGGTGATTCTCACTATATTCCCCAGTTTCCTCCTAAAAAAATTTCTCCAAAATATGGAGAAATCCTAAAAGAATATTATAATGAATGAGGTTCTGAAAGAGATTTTGTAAGAATCGTTGTAAACTAAGGGTTGAAATTATATCTATTCAAAAGAAAATTTATACTAAAATATTATCAATCATCTATATCCTAGGATTATTATTATTATCATGCATGAATTCTGAAATATTAGCAATAAGCCTAAGATTTAGATCTTTAGACTGATAAAATAAATAAACTAGAATGCAAATGACGTAAAATTCAATAAATAGTTAATTGAATCGACTACATTCAATAACATTCACACATATATATATATATATATATATATATATGTATCGATCACTTAATCATTCTAATAATCAAATGTAATAACTAGTTAACAATAACTAATCAATTATACAAGATATCGATTATATCAAGAAAAAATATTGACATTTCAATTTCACTAAATGATAAAAAGAAAACTTATAGCTAAATACCATATTCAATTGATAAAAAACAACTTTAAAATATGAATTGGTTCAAGGTATTCTTCCAAAATAAAATTTACAATTGTTCAAAGTGTATACTTCTTCCAAAAAATTAGAACCCGTAATATAATCTATGACTATCCTTTAAATAAGCCTCTTAACTTCAAGTGTCTATCCTAGTTTTGTTACGACAAAATAAAAAATAGAAAATTAAAAGATAAAAAGGGAAAAAGAGCGCCACTTAAAATTCCGCTTTTAAAATAATTTAGAATAAAGTATGTTTTATAGTATTAATCATATGTTTATATGGTTAATACATTATGTAATAAAGTGACATGTTATTGGCATGTTTAATAAACAACTTGTAAAGTTGAAGGGTCGAGATCAAATGCGCTCAGATCGACGGTGTGCATGCAAACCTGCACCCACCAATGCTTCCAAACTTTATCCGCCGGGGGGGGTTTCTGGGTAAATATGTAAATCAAAACCACCTCCGCTAAGTGTCATCTTACCATGGATACCACACACCCGCCACCCCCCCCTTTTAGTTCCACTTATCATCCACCCCCCCTCCGGGGTGTAGGCTTCGAAACCGTCCTTTGACCGTTTGACTAATTCCACCATCTCGTCATCATTCACACGTCACTCCATTTATCCAGTGATAAATTGCAATGTGTCTCCCAATTATCCATTACCATATACCCGTTAAATGTAACGTCTTCGCATTAAATCCTCCCGTGCCTATTAATGTTCCTTATTATCCTGTTTAAACTCTGCACTTTCACTCTAATTCAAAAAATTTCGTTGGTCTATTTTCATCACTTTTTCCCAGCTATTCGAAACTATAAGAAAGAAAAGAGGCATCATTTGGAATGGATTAATTGTCTTTAGAGCATTTGTACTTCCTTATCGAGTTATTTTTTAATAGGTATTTACAAACATCCACTACCCTTTCATTTCAATGGCTCCTAAAGGAAAATGTACTTCCAAGGATACCTCAATACCACCTCCAACTATTGATTTAGATCATCAACCATTAGTAGACCATTTCTATCAGATATCTGAGATCAATTGTGAATTTTATCTTCATGAAATTCATAATTGGCTCTATTAAAAACACCTCGACAACACTGACAAAGTCAGCCTTTGGAATTCAACATTACCCTAGTATTTTTTCCCTCAGGTGCCATATTTTCCTGAATTCGTTACCTCCTATCAACTTTTATTACATACCCATTCAAAGAGTTGTAGTTGCGTATAATGGATAAACCCTCTTCTACATCAATTCCCATGCAATTTTGAAATGCTCCAAATCAAGGATGGCCCCCTCGCAAAACCCTTCTATCAATATTTCTTATGGAAATATAAAACAAGCTAAACTTTCCACAAAGAGAAATTTTTTTTGAAACCTTTCTGTCAAATGATGTTCCAATACCTAAAACCAGTCCTCCATATTCAGTCTCCATTTTCCCTGAAATTGACCAAACAAATTGTCTCCATTATTCTTATATTCTGAGTTATAATTCATACCAGTGGATTGATGAGCATATATTTTCTTTTCTTTCCATTTTTTCAAGTGAACAAAATCCACCAATTATATTTTGTTATGGTGAATTTATAGCAGAGAGGATCCATGAGCAGTTTGTTAATTAGAGAAAGTATCTATGCGTCAGTCCTTGTGTATCTGTTTTTTATTATCAATTAGAGAAAGTCCCCTTTCAACTAAAGAAGATGGATGATCAGGACAATATTTTATTAATAATTCACTAGACCCCTCTGGTTAGGAAGGACAACACAAAATTCTCTTTTAGTCAGTTTGTAGATCAATTTTTGCTTGTGGCAGTAAGATTATTGAACAACAATACAAAGCAGGGATAAATTCAGAGATAAAGAGGATTTTACACCTTAGTGAGAAAACAAAAAAGGGTGACTGGTACCTGTATGAAAGCTACTTAGAAATCAAAATTTATGGTTGTGAATTATCCCCCTATAAGATTCCTAAGTATGTGCCCATAAGGATATTTTCTTTGAAATTCATCAGAAAAATGATAAACATGGATCAGATACATTTTCAAGTAGCCAAGAATAAATCCCATTTCAAATTAAAAACACAGGTTGACCCTTTCATAAGCAACACAAGGGAAATAAGACAAGATGCATACGCTATCCTAAGGAGTATGAATTTTAAGCATAAATTTACTTGGTCTTATGACCCTTTTGGAATTGTTTCAAAGATGAGGATAGAGCATAAATATACTCCTTATATTCATACATCCAGACTAGATCTTGAACAGTTCATGAACTAGGATGAATGGTAAGAAAATACTCTCCTAGAGGCTGAAGAGAAAAACTTGTCCTCTTCACAAAATCCATTAGCACAAGAAAAGGGAGAGAAAATGCCAAGGGAAACCAATTCCCCTATAGCATCATAAGTTCTAGTCAGATATTTCATTGTATATAACAAGAAACAAAGGAAAAAAAATGGGGAAGACAGTCAACATGAAAATACTGAACAAATGCACCCAATTGTTCTTTTTGGAGCATGTACTCCATAAATTTTGGGGAGACAAGACAGTATGATACCATCTCCCACAACTCCAAGGACCCCAATGACTGCATTTACACCTATTTCATCACCAATAAGGGAATTGGGGAAGAGCAGTCCAAAAGAGCCCAACATTTTTGTTGCTTATCAAGAAATCAAAAGAATGAATCTAGCCCTTAATGTTTCTACATTTTATCAATTCTGGAAACAAACAACAACTTCTCAACACAGGCTTTTATCAACCTTTGAATCCAAATAAGGAAAAATGTAGATTGCTTTTCTAGAGCCTAAGGTTCCTCAGCCTCGGACAACAAATGACTACAAATAAACAATCTTTTCTTTTGACACAAAAAAAATTCATCCTATAAATCAGATGGACCTTCAAAAGAAATCAGGTGAAATTATCTTTAGTACTTTAACGACTTCTTCCATGATAGTTGCTAAGCTCCAAACCAAAGTGAAAAATATTCAGACTCAGCTGAAGTTAGAGAAACTTTCTTCTCTAGCTAAATATACCAAGATAAAATCTTTAGAGGCGTTAGTGATAAAATTGGGATATGATCCAAAGACATCAAAGTTGCAGAAGAAATAATTAAATCAAAGAATGCAGATATAGAAACCTTGAGAAAGAAACTAAAACTCCCAAAAACAGAAGATCCACAGGCTAAAGAGTTGGGAGAGCATGAGAAAGAAAAGGAGGATTTGTTAAAAGTGATCTTTGAGCAGAATGATCAAATATCCAAGATGGAAAAGGAGATTGAAAAACCCCTTAAAGAGAAACTTTAGTACAAGACACTCCATTAGCCACAATTCCAATAACAGGTACAGGAACAGGGAAGGCATCTTCTTTAGAAACAACAATTTCACATTCTACTACAATAACATTAGAATTAACTAAAGCCATGGATGGTCTAGCCATCAAAGGTAAAGAAAATGAAAAGCTTACATAAAAGTGTGATAAATTGTAGGAACAGAAAATCAAATCAGATGGTGCTTATTTATCAGAATTGCAGAAAACTCATAAGCTTGCACAAAGAGTTCAATATTTACAAAATCAAAATATCATGGTTGACACCAATTCTCAAGCTAAAGAAATTATTTGGATTCAGATAAATGAATAAATATATCACATATGGAAATCTATTCAAATTGTATTCAAACAAGGTGAACTTCTTTCTAGATCTGACATTTTGATTGTAGAGGTAAAAATAGAAATTGATACTAAGCCCAGTGTTGCAATAACTATTATCAAAATATTGAATTCAAAGAATAAAGATGAATTAGAAGAACTGGATATTAAAGATAGAACTGACAGTATTTTGGAAGTAAGGAAACTTCTTAATAAGAAAAATTTGATGTTACAATTGGAGAGAAAATGTGAAAATTTATGGAATATTGTGCTAAGATTTAACAAAATTTTTAATGTGTTACATCAGAAAGATCTTCCTCGATTACAAGGTATGGGAGATGAATTAGTTCAACATGAATATAATCAAACAAAGTAGTGTGAAATTTCCAAAGACAAGTAAAACTTTGCAAAGGTTACAGGAAGCGTTACAGGCATGGCATTCATGGAAGGACTCAGCTTGGATTTAGCAATCAGATATGAAATTCCTCATCTATTTTTAGCTAAACCAACTTTTGAAAGATAGACATAAGTTGATGAAATTTACAAAAAGCTAAGTAAATTTTCATTACTAGATCAAAGTAAATGGGAAAAGTTATGTGGATTATTAGAATGACCAGATGAGGTACCCAAAATATCTTCAGCTAGCGAGGAATCCTATTTCCGTAGCCTCATCACTATAAATCCTAAAATGTAGATCCAAAAGCTCAATTCAGTTTCAAATTTAATATATTTTTGCAATTTTTTTAGTAAACAATTTGATATATTTCCACAAATATCTAGATGTTTGAATAAGATATTTTTTAGAAAAATTGTATAAATACTTCCATAAACAAATTGTAAAGGCTTGAAACCTTGGATGATCACTTGTAAAGTAGAATTGTATGAGCTGAGATCATTGATCATTAATGAAAGGATTCTGGATTTGTTTCAAACAACTTGTCTCCTTGTGAGTCTTTCCAGTTTACATTTCATTTTGTTTTTCCACATATATTTAAGTTTTATGGAGATAATTAGGTAAGAGAAAACTAAATATTAGTCTATCTTAAATCCTCTAAAGTTATCATTTATTTTAGAGATTTATTTATTAGACTATTTTTCTGTATAATTCCCTCTACATCTATTAATTATCAGTCATATTCATAAGGTTAAATATATATAGTTAAGTTGTAAACATTGTTTGTCAGCCTTTCTATCTTATGATAAACTAAAGGTTCAATTTGAATACTTAGTATATCATAGTTTCTTACATTTTCTTCCTTTCCCATATTATAAAATCAAATCATTGTTTTGAAGTAAAAGAACAACCCTTTCTTAATATTCAATACTATTGAAAGTTTAAAACATCTGCATGTAATTTGCTCATATCATTGGTCATCCAAAAGCCCCATTAAAAACAAAAAAACATTTTAGATGCTCTGGCATAATTAATTAACCTATAATTATCTCAGAGGACAACAATGGATATCGTCTCTTTGACTATGACGATGTTGCTATGTGGTTTGACAAATAAATTAGAAATTACTTCTAAGTTAGATATTTTTGGAAACACCTTGTCGTATTTCAAAGACTTTGCATCATTTGTTCAATGGACCAAAAACCTTGATATGAAAGATGAAGGTCTCATGGTAAGTTTCGACATTGTCTCCCTATACACTATGATACCTATAGATGAAGCCATCTATATTATGAAAACTATTACAGATAGTGAGACTGTAGACCTCCTCAAATTGTGCTTAAAATAATCTTTCTTCGATTTCAAAGGAATAATTTATGAACAAACTCATGGGGTAGCCATGGGCTCGCCTCTATCTCCTATAAATTCCAACATATACATGGAACATTTTGAACAAAAAGCCCTCAAATCCTTTCCATTCGCCCGTGAAGAATGGAAAATATATGTAGATGATGTTTTCGCAAATTGGACCCATGGTAAATCAAAATTAAACGATTTCTTTACTCACATTAATAGTCTTTCTAGTCACATTAAATTTACCATTGAAATTGAAAAGGATATCCAATTACCTTTCCTAGACATCCTTTTAACAAAAAAATATGGAAAAATTAGAACCAAATTTTATAGAATGAAGACTCACACAGAAAGATACCTTCACGCTAACTCACATCACCATCCTAAGAAAACATTTGGCATCATCAAAACCCTAACAAATAGGGCGTCCAGAATTTCAGACTCTCACCATCTAGAGCATGAGATAAACCATCTCTGCCATGTCTTTCAACATAATGGATATAATAAAAATGTCATAAATAAAACCATTTACCAAACCCTTAATAAAAATAACATTAAGAGAACCTTTGACATCCCTAAAATATCTTTGCCTTACATAAAAGGAACAACTGATAAAATTTTCAGAATCCTAAACAATCATAACATTAAGATTTCCTTCACTCCCCCTAATACTATTAGAAATATTGTAGACTTCGATAAGGACCCTATAAACCCTAGTCTACAAAAATGAGTTTACATTATACCATGCTCTTGTGGAAAAGAATACATTAGTGAAACGAGTAGATCCATTAACATTAGACTAAAAGAGCATGTTGCCGACATATCTAGGAACATAATTGCAAAATCAGCCTTGGCAGAACATGCTTTCTCATCTACACATTACATACGGATGGAGGATGCCAAACTTGTCTCCAAAGAGGACCATTACCTAAAAATAAAAATCAAAGAGGCCATAGAAATCGAAAAAAGGAAAAATAACATGAGTCGTGATGATGGCCTTAACATCAACAATACTTGGAAACCCTTAATATCTCATACCTCTCATGACATCAAAATTAAAAATATTAAATCCTAAATGTAATAATTAGTCTCAAACATTTTCTTAATTTCTACCTTATACTATAATATAGCCCCTTTATGTAATAATTTCTTAATTTTTAATACAATAATTTTAAATATTATTAAAATGATATATCAATAATCCCCTTTTTAAAAAATAAAAAAATAAATTAAATTAAATTAAATTATTTTTTCTTTTTCTTCCAACCAACCATAAAAAAATTTCTCCTCAATAATTACTATTTATATAATTATTCCTTTTCCCTAATCCTCACAAATATTTTCAAAAAATATTTGGGGTTTACCCCTGATGATGGACTCACTAAAGAAGTCTGAAACGTTGGGTTATTAAAAAAAACTCGAAATAGGTTATTCCTCTCTCTTCTTAGATCTTTATAATTTTCCAATATATTTTGTATACTGCTCCTATGACTTAACACATCATTGATGAAAGCATCTGCTTTATTGGAATACTTTGGGAATGGTACACTAGACATGTCAAATTCTATTATAATTTGGAGCAATGAATTAATTAAATGAGAACAATATTACTCAATTTACTTGATCATATGTTTAGATTGTTGTACATTCCTTTTACATATTTTGTAGGGAAGTTTTTCTTCTTATTATCTTGGCATCTGATGCTTTGGGGATTCTTGATGTAGATTTTTTAGTTGTGGCCTACTAAGATATTAACTGTAATATACATTCTTTCACCCTTTTCCTTTCAAAAAATTTATTTATTACCTCATCCAAGAGTTACCAGTTATGTCTTGTTGGGTTTCTACCATGCTTAAATCTTCAAAAAATCTAACTTGTGAATTTAAGACTTGGTCATTTCCCTGTTCAAATTCCTTGAATATTTATACATTTATTAGATTGTTGCTCAAGATTTTCATTTGCATTTTCAATTCAAAAAATTGGGCATCCTTTCTACCTAGGATTTTGTGCTTTCTTTGGTTTTTGCCTCATTGTATTAGTTGTAGAAGCAGGTGTTGTGTGTAGGGACCTATGAGAAAAAATGAAAGAAATAAGTGAAATTGAGAAAACTAATGTAATATTTTAATGAGTAAATGTGATTTGATGAAGCTACATAATTATATTATGAATCCTTAATTGCAATTACATGAGAGAAAAAATTTCTTATGCTTCGTATTATGGAACATTTACATTGTGAAAAGACTAACATTCAAATGCAATATTCACAGGTGAGCTGTTTAATTACCTTGTTGATCATGATTACTTTATTAATTAAGGTTTAAGTTAAGCCAATTGGTGATTATCATTAATCCCTAGCCTCACCACCCTAAAATTTATGTGAAATTAAATTACAAGAATGGCCTGGGGACCCAGGGATTGAGACGACAATATTTCTAGTAGTTGATTGGGAAAATTCACTACAATTGAAAAATGTCATCAAAACCCTGGGAACATGGACCTTGAATGGTTTGTGATGTTGATTTAATGAAATCACCTAGGTTTTTGGCTCTGGGATAACAAAACAATGGGGGTCGATTTATGTAAAAATTATTTATTAAGGCATGTGATTGGGGATAGGCTATTGGGCTTGAAAATTTGTAGCACAAGGAGAACCACACAACGCCTAGGATCCCAAAATTATATAAAAAGGTGTGTGTGTGTGTGTATGAAAATTAAATCAATATAAATGTTTTAACACTAAAATAAATAGTTGTGAGAAAAATTAAATACAAGGATTTAGACATGAAAAATTTAAAAATATGAGGGTACCCATTATCTTTTTTATAAATACATAAATAGGGGGTTGTTTTCATTCCATATCTATTCACACAAAAAATTACTTTCAAGACCCCTCACATGTGCATTTTTTTTGAAAAGTTGAATTTCAAAGACCTTATTCAAACCTAATTGACCCAAAATAATTAACTGAAGAACAACCTAGACTAAATTAATTGTTATCATGGATAACAAGAGCCAAATTATTACCCAAGGATTATCAGTTGAGTCTTTACAAACAGATGTAGAACCTTAGACAAAGGTTCAATGACTGTGAGAGAGTATATATAAGAGTTCTATAAGGTTAACTTGAGAGTCGGTTATATAGAAGATAACTCTAAAAAGACAACTAGGTACATCAATGGATTAAGGATGGAAATTCAAGAGGAGAATAGCATGTTATCTCCTATCACCATGGATGGGGCCTATCGATATGCTTTAAGAGTAGAAGAGAAGGTATTCAGGAAACAAACCTTTGGTAGAGGAAAATGATTTGCCAAAGGAAGAGGGAAAATAGATGGAAGAGGGAAGGGTCTAGCTTACAAGGATAAAGTTGGTGGTTTTGACCAAAAAGAACAAGCAGGGAAAGGATATGAGCCTAGAGGTGGAAGACCGTACTAGTGAGGTAGAGGTAGAGGTAGAGGCAAAGTCAGTCTACAAATGCTACAAATGTAACAACATATTCCATTGATCATATGAGTGTCTTGATAATGAGAATTCAAGGCAAAGAGGAAACTATTTTGTACAAGGAGAGCAGGAAATATCACAAGCTCCTGTAGTGGAGAATGTACCTAAGGTTGGAGAAGCTCTTCTCATGAACAAGGTGCTAGTGAAACCAAAGAAGGAAGTGGTAGAGTCTTCATAAAGGAAAGATTTGTTTCGAAATACATGGAAAGTACAAGGAAAATGTTTCAAACTAGTTATTAATAGTGGAAGCACTGACAACATGGTGTCCACTGAAATGGTGGAAAATTTGAACCTTAAGAAGGTCAAGCATACAACACCCTACATGGTGTCATGGTTGCATAAAGGACACCAATTGTTGGTTACTGAGCAAAGTGAAGTGGCTTTCCAAATAGGTAGATATCAAGACAAAGTGACTTGTGATATCATGCCTATAGATGCGTGTCAAGTGCTGTTGGGTAGACCTTGGAAATTTGACAGGAAAGTAGTGCATGGTGGAAGCAAGAACTATTATAAGTTCGAGATGGGTGGTATTCATCATACTTTGCTGCCTTTGCAAGAAGGGAATGGAGTTGCAAAGAGTGAGCCAAAATCTCTATTTCTTGGTGGAAAAGAGTTCTTACAACAGATGATAGAAGAAGAGGTGAGTTATGCTACTGTTTGTAAGCCAAAAAGTGAATATGCTAATACTTTCATTTTAGATCTGCCAATAGAAATTAAAAACATGTTTGAACAATAACACATAAGCATGGATTTTTTGTTGCAGTTGCCACACAATCAGTATAAATAAGTAATGAAACTTACCATGGCCATTGGTCAAATATAGAGTGGGTTCTATTGATGTGGTGAGTCCTCTGCTGAGCGGCCGGATGAAGCAACGTCACCCGTGGATGAAGAACTGTCATCATCACCTGTGGATGAAGAATGGTCACTGTATGTGGTGAGTCCTCTACTGAGTAAGTGTTTGCAATGCGTTGGTATTAAGTGAGTAGAGTTTTGATAGGGTATTTATGTTGAGTGCAGGGAGACTAAGCCAACATGCGCGATGACTTAATGGGTTGAGGGGAAGGGTGTGGGGTTGGGAAGAATTCATAGCGTGTGGGAAATATTAGGAGTAGTTTTGGTTTTTTGAATTTTTTTAGATATTTTTTGTTTTATATTTATATTTATATTTTTAATTTTTAATATTAGTTATTTAATATATATAGTTAAATTAATGTTTAATTTTATATATAGGTATATTTTATATATAGTTTAATTTTTTCAATCACTAGTTCTTCCATTGCATTGTTTCCTCTCAGCTCTAGCTCGATGAGTTTCCATATGAAGATCAAGTTAAAATAAATTTCCATAAGAATATATTAGACAAAGTTCTCTTACTATTGAAGGTAAATGAAAGAAAACAAATCAACTGAAAACATATAAATACATACCTCTTACATTTCAACATTTCGAAATCATTAATGTTCTTCTTCATCCAACTCATCATTCGTATCATTGTGTTCAGAATTCATGTTCAAAGGATTTTCCATGTTAGCATCATGATCATCATCGTCTATATCATCATCTGGAACATCCTCTCCCACATTTGGTTCGACCTCTTCAAGTTATTCGTCCGACGTATTGTCAATATCATCTAGTTTGTCTAGAACATTTTCTAGATTAACATATCCCTGAACTTCTTCAACATATTCATTTAACACATGAACCCCTTGCTCCTCTACATCATATTCTTCTTCAATATCATCTTCTTCCACTACATTATACTTTATTAGCCTTCCTCTTGGATCATATCAAATAGCATAGGACCAACCTGCTTTACCCGGAACCTCTGAGTAAAATACTTGTTCGTATTGGCTTGGAAGAACATAGGGATATGAGCCTCACTCAACATTCCTTGTATTAACCATGGTAAATTTGTTAGCATGTTGAATAAAATTTCTATCAGGATCACGTTCATTGATTTTTAGCTTGCACCATTTGACATCGAACACAACTAATTTGAAGGATTTAAAGTCACACTGCAGTATATCATCCAGATACCCATAGTATTGATTTGTAGATACTTCTGGATGTCTGTCACCTCTAGATGCAACGTTCTCTACCTAAAATACTACAGTAATCCCACTATTTGAAGTTTTCCTCTTTTCATCCAACCTTTTGATGTGAAATTTGCGGCCATTGCACCACATTACCTTGCGGTGTTTTAACTACAATATGCAAAACATGTAAAAATACATTACCAGTATTTCATAAACACATTTATACGTGGAAATTTTTCAAATTAATAAAAAATCATGCCATATGCATCAATATAATTGTAAAAAAATAAGTAGTATAGGTGAATTATATGCTTGCATGGTAATGTACTAAACCATGTGCTAAATCAATTTCCCTCTATGTAAGATTGGTATCTCCACTACGTTCAGCTTCTTTGATCAATGTAGACACACCATACCATGATAACCTACCATTATTAGTTTGTTTGCATCATTCAATCCATACCTTCATCCAATCAACATTGTTTGCAATGTATAAACATATTGCATCCCACTCTCGACCGGATGTATTAAAATAAAACAATTCACATGCGTATATATAATTAGTTAACACACTATGCCATTATAATATTAGATTGTGCTATAAGTACGATATACATAAAAACTGAATAAGTATGATATACATAAAAACAAAAAGTCAAATGTACTATAAATCTCCACTATATACTTACATCTCACTTTCCTCATTGTACCTTCCCCGATAGGTGCTTCCCTTCAAATTTTTTCATGGAGTTGACATCCCAAATGTGATCCAATACATTGATACTTTTTCCTGTTGTCGGACTACATTGAATAATGTAAACCATGGTTTGATATACCATATATCGCTCTACCATATAACCCTCAGGACGTGCTCTTGGTCTGACCAAAGCCTTCAAAGATTTCAAGTGCCTCTCAACCGTCCACGTTGATCTTGTGTGTACAGGTAGTGTTCTTGTGCATTGAAAATTGTCAGAGGTAGATACTTTTGCATTTCACACATTAGATGAAGAATTTGTTTCCTCCAGTACTTTATATCTTATTTATTGGTTTATTTAGTGGCAACCATCTACAAATGAAACAAGAAAATCACAAGTTTCAACAATAATATATATAGTACATTACAAGTAAAACACACGAAGTCAAATATAAGTTGATGTACAACAAATTATTAAACAAATTACACTTTTCATATAAATCGCCACTTACCTCATGTATTTTCCAAGATCATATATAACTTGTTTGACATTGTTGTCAAAGTTGTGTGGGAGAGATAGAGGTAGAACATACTATAACAAAAATAATAATCAATGATTATTTATTCTGAAGTAAGTATAAAAAAAAAATACTAACAAGATGTTTCACCATTAATGTACACATATATACACCAAAATAATTACCTTAATGAATGTATGTCAATCATGAGTCTTTACCCCACCTAATTCACCTTTCTTTGTTAGGATATCCTTTATGTTTGAAGAAATCCAGTGGGAAATTTAATTTTTTCATTAACCTCTTTAAAATCCTTTCTTTACTGCTCCATCAATAACCATGGAAGGGTGCTTAGATTTTGGTTGTCTCTATCGCTTTTTTAATGAATCGCACTTTTTATTGCATGATTTGCCTCCTTAATTTCATTACAAATATTGACAATTTTTTCTTTATCTCTCCTTCCATCTAAGTTTCACCATAAGGTCTCTGTTACATTCTTCCTGATGTGCATTGTATCAAACAAATGAAAAATATCTATGTTATTATAGTAGGGGAGCCTACTGAATTGCTCAGGATAGCTTTTCATTCCTCGTGGTAGTGCCCCGCTATTAATACCTTTCCGACCTGCAAGGTGAATCACAGTTTAAGATATTATAACAACAATAACTTTCAAATAGTACAATGAGGAAAATGAAATAAAAATATAAAATAATCCAAAAATTTCATGTATAATGACAAATAGATGATTTAATCCATATCTTGAGAGATTCTATTATATTTCAACTTCCATAGACTAGGTGTCATTCTCTGTGGTCTTAATCCAGTATCTTCTTTCCCATTGAAAATATGTTTTTGGTTCTTCAGTACCTATTGTTCTTAGAGAGGAAGTGCCTATACTCATCAAAAACCTCCTTTCCTAGGCTTCTTGAACGGTGATTTTTCAATTTAGGAACACAAATTGGACAATAAAATTTACCCTTTGTTTAAAGACCTACAAGAGATGGATTAATTTTTATTTCAATTATTAATTGAAGTATGTATAATGAATGGAATGTTTACAAAAAAACGCATGAAATGAACTTCATAAAACTAGTAAACACTATTAAAGTGCATGGTAATGTTATAATATCCACATAAATGTGTTAGCCCTGGGGAATTGTGAATTTTCCATACAAGCATTGCATGGAATTCAAATTCCACTTGTGCATCTGCTGGTCTGGAGATATCATACATAATGATGCCCTTCCATAATTATAGTAACTGATAGATAAGAGGCTCAATATATACATTCATATCTTTGACCTGGTACTTGCCTAATTTATTGAACATACAATACATAATTCCAAAATATATGAGAAAAAAAAAAGACACAATTATAAGACATGATTGAACATATATGAGTAAACACAAAAATATAAGACATAAATATGAAAAAAACAAGAAAAATCATGATATGTTATCGTGTAAACGAATATGTTTATTCTAAACAAAATAATACTTGGAACAATAATTGTCAACATTATGTCCCTCTTTATTGACATCCAAGGATGAATGTTATTTTTGATAACAAAAATAGGCCACACCGAGTTATATATTAGCTCTCCAAATGGATTGAATCCGTTAGCCGCTAATGAAAGCTTAAGATTACGAGGTTCTTCTTTAAACTTTGGCCATGTTTCCTTTATATTCATAAATGCAAATCCATCTGCATGCATTCGAAGAACACCATCTTGAATTATTTTCGTTGCATGGTAATCCATAAATTGTGTTATGATTTTTCACTTGAACAATTGTCGTAGACGTGGAATTTTGGGAATATAAAGAAGAACCTTGCGAGGCACCTTTTTTGTTACTTTATCGGTTTGATATCTACTCTCATCACATTTTGGGAATTTGCCTTTCAACACATGTTCTTTATAATAGAGAATATCATCATTAGTACATGTGTGAATTACTTGATACTCCATCCCAATATCTTTCATCATGGCATGTAAATCTTGGTACGTGCGAGGTAAAAAATTTGACGGTGGTAACATAAATTCACCTAACAACTACAACATCAGAAATTAGTAGTGCTGGTTAATGTAAAAAATATACATATTGCATCCAAATAATGTTACAAATGGTGATCGACATACTAACATTGAAAACAAAGGGAAAAAACAATTTCTTTATCATGATGTACTAAATGTCACAAAATATATTACATACCTCAGGAGTTGTGTTCCACATGTGTTTGAAAAACCATTCATTGCCTTTAAGTTGACCAGAGTCAATACAACTGAGAGAAGAGATGTTTCTAAGCCTTCATAAAGAGGTTGATTTCCCCTCTCAAGTACAAGTATATCATAACCACCAACATACGGGTCGTCATCATCATCCCTTCCCACAACATTATTAAATGTCTCATGGATCAACCTACTCGTCCCATCTTCATCAAATGTGTTATCAGCATCATTATATTCTTCCATAGGAGCATTAGCTTGATCCAGATAAATATTCACTTCATGTTCTTGAACAAGCGCTTGTACTACAATGACCTCTTCCTCATTGAGGAATACCCTAGGAGCACCATACTAGACAATGTAAATCAATAAAATAATATTAGTCAGCTATCACAAATATTTAAACGATAGAAATTTTTATAAATATAATATAGGAAAACAAAGACAATAAAGAGCTAGATAAAGACAACTTAGCTAGTTAACTAATCACGATTTGCATATGGATCAACTTAAAAATAACACGTTCATAATAATAAAAGTAACAATACCATTAATGGGAATGATTCCATTGAATATATTAACAAATCAATCTAAATGCATAAATTTAATGAGTTTAATAATATGAACATGTAATAGTGAAAATAAATAGAAACCAGTATAGACCCATCTAAATTTGGTTCTATGAAGCGTCGAGAGGGATCAAATCCCTTTGAAAACCCATTTTTTGAGTAAAAAAGTGAGGAGAGGTTTGCACCTCAAGGGATTTGATACCTCTCGACGCTTTGTAGAACCAGAGTTAGATGGGTCTATACTGGTTTCTATTTATTTTTGAACATGTAATAGTGAAAATAAATAGAAACCAATATAGACCCATCTAACTCCATTTCTACGAAGCATCGAGAGGGATCAAATCCCTTAAGGTGAAAATCCATTTTTTGAGTAAAAAGGTGAGTATAGGTTTGCACCTCAAGGTATTTGATCCCTCTCGAGGCTTCGTAGAACTGGAGTTATATGGGTCGATTGTACTTTGGGATACAATCTATGGTTGAAGGAGATCAATGCCCAAGACATTTATAATTAAACATGATGAGAAGATTTTAGTGTCCCAATGTTCTCAAAACCACATATATTTAATCCTTATTAGTCTCCAGCGTGATAACAATCTTTCAAGTGTCCTTCTAGTGATGAATACAAATGGAAAAGGTAAGACATGAAGAATTGCTAATGGAAAGTATTTGACAATAGGTTGCATGTGGAGAATCTCTTTTTTCAAACTTTAGAAGAAACATGGAAGAATTAGGAGGTGAAAATAGAATAGAGGAGCACATCATTAAGGATTTTAAATTTAACTTACAAAATTGTAAATTAAATACCAGCAGCTTCGTTACCCAATTATAAAGAAGAAATACATAAAAAAATATGATGAAATATGGAAAGACGAATCATATTCAACAAATTCTGGAATCACTATGATAGATTTATTCATAAACACATGGAGATCCAAAGTACAAAATTTATGCCTCTCGGGCCAAAAAATTGGAACCTCTACAATGCCTTGATTTTCCATTTTTAAATTCCCCAACAGCCTAATTGACTAATTGTCCCATAATTGGTTTGGAACTAACTCATGGAAAATTTCCTAACTATATATATTCACTAATAATAACTCCTTATTTTAAATACATGAGATCTTGTTTTGGAATTATTTATAAACTTAATCATATATATATATATATATATATATATATATATATATATATATATATATATATATATATATATATATATATATATATATATATATATATATATATATATATATATATATATATATATATATATATATATATATATATATATATATATATATATATATATATATATATATATATATATATATATATATATACTCTATGTGTTAAAAATACAAAACGAAAATCCCTCCTTTTATCATGATATATATATAATATTAATTTATATCCTCTATGTGTTAAAAATGCAAAACGAAAATCCCTCCTTTTATGATGATTTTTTACATTATAATTTAAACATATATGGGAGTTTTAAATCATATGAAATGATATTTGGATCATAGAGAATGATGTGTGGATCGTATATGAAACCACAAATGGTTTTCGGAAAGCTCAAAATGCCTACAGGATCACCTCTTAGAGGTTTCCGGAAATGAGAACAATGATGCCACAATAATTAATAATCGTTGATCTTGGACTAAGTAGTTTTAATGAATCCACCTACGGGACCACTCATTGGCATAAGTTTCGTGTACTTTTTGCCTCCATGACTCTATTGGATCTGGGCGTGAAAGATCTGGATCATCGATTTATTTCACACCTGCAAGCTCTCGGCTAAAAACATATTTTCCATCATCAAATATGGCATATAAATCACGCCCTCCTCGGCAATAAAATCAAGTACTCTACAACACGATGTACAATGTGTTGTCTAAATCTTTGACTCTGTAACTTCTCTGTAATGAACAGGAACAATATGCTCATAAGACTAATCAAGCATCCAATAGATTCTGCGCTGGAAGTTTGGGTTATATTCTTCATGTGCATAATTACAATGAAAAGCATCCACATTGCCGACCTTCAACTATTCATGTGTTTTAGAGATTTGATTAACTTCTATCGATGAACCTAAATTACAATAATAATTCTACTCAGTAGAAGATGAATCAATGAGAAGCTTCTTGTTTATCTAGAATCACTCGTGCATATTCAAGAATCTTCCATGCTAAATCTAGATCAGAATCTTCCTCATCTTCACCTTCTAGATCAACATCCTCACCAACATCTTTCTCATCACTTTATTCTCTTTCAACACCTTCCTCTCTGTTCATTTTCCTTCCATCCAAGGAGCGAGTCCAACAAAATTACCCGCTGCTTCAAATTTTTAATTTTAATCTTATGCTAAATTAAAATTATTTTTAATATTTTTAATATTTTCGTTGTGTCGGATTGAGCTACAACAGGGTCTATTCTCTTGTTTTTTTTTATTCTATGTTTTCATTTGAGTATTCCTTTTTAATGTCCTAAGGAAACTACCCCTTTATAACCAATTCAAGAGAAAAAACATGAAGGGAAAGATGGAAAAAGGTCAAAAGGAGGAAAATTTCAAAACCTAGCACTGGAAAAAGGAACAAATATGAAATTGATTAATGTTGGAACGAGTATTTTTGGAGACTCCAAGCACTGTAATAGAGTACAATTGCAAAATAAATTTTACTAGAAAATAGCCTAATTGCAAATCCTGCTGCTAGAAAGAAGTCCAATTGATAAAATCAATGCTAGAATAAAGATATATTAGGAAGCCTAGCACTACAAAAGGGCACATTTGGAATTCCTAGCACTGGAAAAGGAAACAAGGAGGAACCTTAGCACTATAAAACAAGGTATAAAAGAAACAATATAGCACTAGAAATTTTAAAAAGTGAAAAATCTAGTGTTATGAAAAGGACAATTTAAAAATATAGTGCTAGGAATGAAGGAAATTGGAAAACCTAGTGCTATGAGGGAGGGAAAAATGAAATCCTAGCTGTAGAAACTTGAAAAAATGAGAAACATAGCACACGAATGAGGAGAGGAGGTTAGTTTTGGAGGGGGGGAAGAGAGAGAGAGAGAGAGAGAGAGAGAGAGAGAGAGAGAGAGAGAGAGAGAGAGATCGTCAATGAGTGCCAAAACTCCATAGCATAAATATCAATTGCAAACTAACATAAATATTAATTCCAGACTAACTAGCATAAATATAAATTGCAAACTACCTAGCATAAATATTCATGAACAATCGTAAATATTAATTGCAAATTAACTACCTAGAACTCATCATGATATTTTTTCTCAATGCATAAAACACAAAATGAATATTTTGGAAGATTGTCACTAATGCAATGGACTATATATTTGAACTAAGTAAACACCAAGTCTCTTATGGCATGTATAAGAAATATAAAGAACAATTCTCTTATGGTATAATGGATGATAATGAATAATTACTTACTAAGATATTCATTTCTGCCTTTAGCATGTCCATAAGTTCTACAATGATTTTTAATTGTTGTTCTTAAAAGTCTCCTTAGTTTCAAGACCTTGAATTTTTTACAAGGGAAATAACATTTTCTATCCTCCGAAGCACCCGATGTTGATCCCACGTCTCCTTGGTCCACTCCTTGAGGAATTCTATCTGACATTTTTCCTCACCAAATAGGTTTTAGTGATGATCATAAATAAAAACTAACCTCAAAATAGGCCTATAAAATTTCAAAAGCATGGGATGTATAACAAGAATGTGGAACTTGTAAATAGGTATTTGGCCCTACATATATATAAATCAATTTCATGTCGGATATTCGACGCTAGTATGTTGGATAAATGTTGCACAACAGTAAAATGCCATTAATGCAGAAATTTGGCAGGTAAAATGCCATTAATGTTGATTGTCAAATATCTGAATCTATGTAATTAACGTCACATATTTGACGATCATCGGGCTTTAAAAACAAAACAAAAAACCTTAAATGTACGACGATGGTTTCGATTTTATCCGTTTGTCGGATTTTAACCCAAAATGTGGTAGTGATTGGATGGGGTGGCCTAGGAGGATGATATGGTGAGAAGTATGTGAAAAAGAGAATAATGAGGCCGATCTTCATGGTATGAAAGTAAAATATCTTCCGGGCCTGAGTAAATGGTCATGGATCCCAGCAGTATGTGGTTATTTATAACATGTGGTGATCTATGAGTAGGAAGGTTATATCGACCGACATGGATGCGTACCACATGCAATGGGATGTGGTGGTAAGCTTGGTCGATATGATGGCCCCTATGGTGTATTTTGGAGAAATTATATCATGATATGCAAATATTTGTAAGAAGACTATCATTCTTAGTGGTGAATGATACCTGCTCTAGCCATTAGGGTGTTGATCTTGGCAGGGAGTCTATGGTGTACTTGTAATTGCAAATACCAATACCCCAAGTGAAAACATCTTGTTGAATATATGAATAATCTAAAATCAGTTGAATAAGATGAATTGAAAAACCAAGAGAAGGAACACTTGAAGTGGTACTCTGAGTGTGCAACGGGCCAAAACTTATAAGCTTGGGGTAAAAATGGAACAAAGGTTACCATGCTTAAGTTTTTTTTTTCCCTAATATTTTTGTTTCTAGTGGTTTTTAAAATAGAGGTCCTCAGCTCCTGCACTGGGCTCTAAAAGATGTCAAAAAGGGTGATAAATAGGGAAAAGTGGGCATTATGCCATCTCATTTGAACTTACTATTTTGGGAGACTAGAGATGTTCCAAGCATTATTTCTTGTTGTTGCAGTCAACCTATGCACCTGGGAAGCACGTGGGGAGAGACAGGTTAGAGAATGTAACCTGGCCTTTTCCAATTTGGTAGACTAGGCTAAGTAGGTTGTATAGGGGTGCCATGTACGACCCTTTTTAGGGTGGAAATTTTTGATCGCGTGGGCGACTGATTTTTAGTCGTGCGACCATCATGTGTATTCTAGGGAGACATGCAACTACCTCATGGGTAATGGTCTAACAACTACGCTGACCATGCGGCTTAAGGTTTGAATTTTGTGAAGTCATTGATTTGGTGACGTCACTGCTCATCCTTTCAAATACACGTAGTCCATGCAACTGTAATAAAAACAAGTGCGTGAAAAATGCTTCTACTCAACGAGCAAAAATGCGGTCATAGATATGGCCTCGCTGTGGTTTGTGGCTTGGAAGACGCACTCACTGTGCATCTCTTCAAGAAAAGAAATAGATATGTGTTTCACGTGCCTGATATGGGAAAAAACATGCGATCGATGAAAAAAATGAATTTTCTAGCCATGGAGGATGATTTTTGACATCCTTGATGGAAGGATGGTTATGATATGGAAAGAGCATGACTGTGAGCCTCTACATACCACAATCACAGGGGATGTTGCAGCTAGTAGGACACTCGATGACTAGGGGTTGTTGAAGTTCCTTAAGAACCTGATTTTGAGGTTGCAGGATGTATTCCTACATTTCTTGGTTTGATGTTGGGATGTGGATCGACAGATATTTGTCATTCGATAGAATTATATACTGATTACTACATTAGTAGATATATATTTTATGACTGGGTTGGTGCCTTGCGAAGAGGTCTTGCCGCAACCCCTCCTAACTGTGCATGTAGATATCCAAAGATGGGTGGAGGGAGAGGGTCACTGTGGGCCCAACCCTTATGATGAGGGGTGCATTCATGTTCATGTGATATAATATCTCGTCGAGCGAGAAGCATTGGCGATGATTCTGCATATAGCAGGGTCGGTGTCACCTCACCAAGTGTCGGGGCCACAGATTGCAGTGCTACAGAGATTGCAAGTGGGCCACTTTTTTTACTGGGCCGGTTTTGTATACTAGGGTATGGTATCCTAGCTAAAAAACATATGGCAGGGTGGGGCATGGATCTTTTTCTATGCATTTTATGTAGCATTATGTATGAGAGGGTCGTGATGCTATGACCTTTTATAGTAGTGCCACTAGGTCCTACAAAAGACCCATGGATGAGATGATGGGCGCTAGTGATACCACTGACTGATGTTGGTGTTGCAATGGAGGGTTGGTTTAGGTCCAACCCTCTGATGATTCTTGAGTACTCATATTGTGGTGTGGAATTTACGAGTGATCCATGGTGATGCTTGGGGGCCAACAGGTATGTGATTTATGATTTCTTCATTTTTGTGCTTTTTTACATGTTTGGTTATGATGCATATTTTGTATGATGTTGATGCCATGTTTATTTTATTGCAGATATTGGGCCCCATGGATGACCATTAGCCTACCTAGTAGACAATGATTCATGAATTATAGGTGTGGATGGTCTTCTTATTGTACTGCAACGATGAAGGGACACCCGGGAGTCGACTCGAGATTGGTGGTACCTCTGGAGAGGAGACTAGCTCCTCTGTGTCCATGGAGATGGTGCAACTATGGGAGCGTGTTGAGAAAGAAGAGGCTCAAGTAGAGGATGTTGTGGCGCGAGCATAGGCTGCAAAGGTGAAAATGAGAGATTCATAAGATTCCTAGGGGTGAGAAGTTACCATGATGAGGGGGATTCTTGAGGAGGGGTGGGATGGATTGGGAGAGGTTTTGGTGGAGACAGTGATGTCGCATGACAGGGCATGACGACCAACTCTTTGGTGCCTTTCTATGGCAGTGTCTCATGATGTGTTTGAGTATATGCTTCTATACATGTGATGTATTTCTATATTAATGAGAAGGATATTACGCTTATGGTTTTTGTTTCTTGAAGATGATATATATATGTGATGTATTCCAATCTAGAACTTGATTAGCTATGTGATCATCTATATGATTATGATCCCTTGGTATATGTGTAAATTTGATATGATCAAAACTTTGAGCTAACCTTTGTGCATGCAGATACTTCAGAAAAAGTCACAGATCTCGAACTTGAAATATTTTGTTAAACTGTGATACAACAAGTTAGGAATCAAGGAGCACATGAAGATTATGGATACCTATATGGGAGGAATCATCCAAGAGTCCTAAGATGGTGTCTTATTCATCTTTATTTTTGGTGGCTGACCTGATACATAGTCCATTGGTGAGACAGGGTGTCTGGTCGAGATAGTATATGGCCCAGGCCGCTGTAGCAAGGTTTTGCAACTATCGAAAGGACCCATCTGCAAATCCATGATGATAGGCTCGCCGATGATCCATCTGCGACACATGATGAGAGCGGATTTAAATTAGATACATGATGAGGTGATCACTCTAAAGTTAATTCATGGTGCATAAATGTACATTTAGGTCTATTTGAGCATGCTTATGGATGATTTTTTTTGAGGTAGAGTCCATTGACGAGATTTTTGAGGCAAGTCCCATCG
The DNA here is from genome assembly GCA_034641835.2 of Pinus albicaulis. Classification (NCBI taxonomy): domain Eukaryota; kingdom Viridiplantae; phylum Streptophyta; class Pinopsida; order Pinales; family Pinaceae; genus Pinus; species Pinus albicaulis. The sequence continues at coordinate 101,758 of JAXQQM020075571.1, read as the reverse complement.
AGCTATGATAAAATGTATGCCCCCTTGAGGAGGCAATGTTTAAAAATGTATGGTCCCTTCCATAATGTCTCAAAATTACCAGGCCATAAAGCTTCTTGGGAAACATCGTAGAGGAGAACTAACTCCCCTTTGGTGAATGTCCATGGGTTGATATTGGGATCAAACAAGGCTTTGACCCTATTTTTATGTGCTTCATTATGCTGGGGAAATTGTCATCGATTTTCATCAACAAGCTCCAACTACACCAACCTTTTCTCTAAAGGTTTGGTGTTGGTGAGAGTTTCGATGGCTGAGTGCAAGGTAGGGATATCACACTCAATGGGGAGCACAAATTCAACCCCATAGACTAATTGAAAGGGTTTAAACCCTGTTGATGCTTTGACCAATGTGTGGTACGCCTGTAGGGATGAAAACACCATGTGGTGCAAATTGGTTTTGTGATTGTTCACCATACGCTGCAATATTTTTTTTAGAACTTTGTTGACAACTTCTACCTGGTCGTTGGACTGAGGGTAGTAAGGGGAAGTAAATTCGTGAGAGAAACCAAGGTGTTCGAATAACTCTTGAAATATTTCATTCTCAAAATGTTTACCATGATCATATGCCAATTCCTTAGGCACACTGAACCATGTTATAACATGGTTAAAGAAGAACCGTGCAATGGTTTCTACGATGTTATTATACGTAGGCATGGATTCGGCTCATTTTGTGAAGTATTCAAAGAAAACCACAATGTACTTGTGGTTGTCAGATGATCAGGGGTTACAGGTCATAAAGTATATGCCCCATTTGCAGAAGGGGAAAGCAACAATGACCAGATGTAGGGGAGTCAGTGGGGCTCACACCTTATGAGTGTATCATTAGCACCGCTCACATATTTTGACTGCTTGAATGTAGTCATAAAAAAGGGTGGGTTAGAAATAATTGAAATAGGGGATTTTATGAATGGTGGCCACCCATGAAAGGTGATCACCGCAAGCCTCGCTGTGACAATCATTTAATAATTGTTTGACTTGTTTGTGAGTGAAGCGCCAACAAAGGATGGTGTTAATGCCTTGTCGATAAAGGACATCCCCCATAAGGAGGTACAGGGGGGTTTGGTGGAATATGCGCCTTTAATCATCATGAGTAAGATGAGGTTTGAACTTTTGGGTTCGTAAAATGAGGAGGATATCATCGTACCAGGGGTCATCCATTGATACTAGGAACATATGTTCACTAGGGAGGGAATCATTAACGTGGGATCCTTGGGTCTCTTTTGGGAGATCAGTAATGAACTCATCAAGGATAAGTGCCTTTTTTCTTTTAGGGGAAGTAAATTGTAGATCGAATTCTTGCAGTATAATGATTCATCGAGCATATTTGGGGTTCATCATATGGCGAGTAAGCAAATATCTCATGGGGTTGATAGCTACTATTACGGTGGTGTTTCAAAGGAGGATATAATGTCAAAGCTTTTGTACATAATGTACTAGGGATAAGGCAATTTTTTCTTCTATCTTATACTTTAATGTAGGTCCGGATAGGTTTTTGTGGACATAATAAATTACATGATACTTGTTATCAGGTCCATCCTGGACTAACACCCCAATGATGTCTACATCTGATACTAATAGGTATAGGGTATAGTATTTATTGTGGTCGAGTAGGCTAATAAAAGGAGATTAATATAATTCATCTTTTAAAGCTTCAAATGAATTTTGAGCCCGTTCAACCCATTGGAAAGGAATATCCTACTGAAGGAGGTGTTGGAAGCCTTGTGCAAAAGTAGCGTAATTGGGGACAAAGCGTCTTAAGAAGTTGGTCTTACCCTGCAGGCTTCATAAATACTTTAATGTTTTTTGAGGGGGCATTTCCTTGATGGCCTGGACTTTGAGGGGATCAAATATAATACCTTACTGGGAGACAATGAATCCAAGTAGTCTTCCATCGTTTACACATAAGACACACTTGAGAGAGTTCAAGCGTAGGTTATATTGTCGACATCTCTGAAAAACCAAATGGAGATCCTCCATATGGTTAGAACACTTCTTGGATTGTATTGCAAGGTTGTCCAAATTGGCAAGGATAAGATGAGCCAAGTAATGGAAGATGTAATTCATGGCCTGTTGGAAAGTGCTGCTAGAATTTTTAAGACTGAAAGGCATAACTTGGTATGTGAATGTACCCCAAGGGGTTGTGAAGGTAGTTTTATAATAACCCATATGGCGATTTTGGATCTGGTTATACCTAGAAAACCAATCCATGAAGGATAGGGCCTTGTGATTAGTGCAAGCATCAATGACTTGGTTAATAAAAGGCATACGGTAATTGTCTTTGGGAAATGCTTTGTTCAGATCTCAAAAATCAGTATAAACGTGAATGGTGTCGTGTTTTTTCATGACGCATACAGGGATAGAAACCCAAGACGTGTAAGCAATAGGATATATGACTCCAACTTTGTTGAGTTTATCTATTTCTTGTTTGATTGCTTTGGACTTAGAGATATGTAACTGGCATTTCTTATGCCTAATGGGATGGGCATAAGGCCATGTTTCAATATGGCATTCCACAATGGTGGGACTGATGCCTCGATTCTCATAGTAATCCCATGCAAAAATATCCCTGTACTCTTGGAACAAGGTTGTGTATGAGGTTACCTCTTTTGGAGAGCATGATGCCCCCAGAGAGATCTCTTTGACTTCGCAAGGTTTGTTCGAAATATTTACCTTAATGGTGGGTGAAATATTTGACATGTTCCCTTCCTCAAATGCATCAGGTGATGGGATGATATTTTTGAACCAATCTATTATTCTTGAAGGTAGGAAGCCATTAGATTATATGGCACAGATATCATGGGTTGGTGTGTTAGTAGGCACAAATGCTTATTTAGGTAGAGAAAATGGACGATGTTGCATGGCGTCCCATTGAAATTAGGGTTTTGTCATGGCCTCTAGAATATATTAATTTGAGTGAAAAAATATTATCTAAAGTTGAATTTTATTGTGAGGTCGTGAGGATGGAGTTTGGGCCTAGTAGTGTTGGTCGAAAAGAAAGAATATGATTTGGTGGTTGATCCTATAGAACCAAGTGAAGTTGAGAATGTGCAGGGGGGATGGGTCTGCACCATCAATGGTGTTACCAATGGTGCGGTAGGTTTAGTGGTATCAATACCAAAATATAATGAGAAAACAACATGAATTATGTTTCCTACGGATGAGGAAATGAATCTTATGTGGTGTTGTGTGTTATCAACATTAGGTGGTGGTATAATTTTTGTAATGGTGGGCTGATAATGAGTGGGAGGAAGTTCTTGTGACCTTGTTAGTGTACAAGGAGCAAGGTTTTATTCCTGAATAGGAGGTTGACGTTGAATCCTAAGCTGTCAAAATTTTTGTAACATATGACATGCCTTAGCACTATGAGAGTGATTGGTGTAAATTTTTCACACAGGGTAACAGAATAGATAGTGTAGATGTTGGTACTACTCATAGTATGAGATGAAGATGCATGGTTAACGTCGTGAGATGGGGAATCCTGGGGTGCTTGCCACCTTCGGATCTTATTATTAGCGTGATGTGACTTCATAGTGTGGGTTTGTCTTGTTATCACAAAATCGGACCTGATAGGTTGTCAATCAAATCAATCTCATGTAACTATTTCAAACCAATATTTTGATTGAGGCTTAGCCTCCTCAAACTAAGAGGGCTCTCTCAAAGGGTTAATGATTTTTTATAGAAATATAGATGGCTAACTCTATGTGAAATAATAAGCAGATAACTGATAGAAATTGGTTATAAATCACATTAGCAAGTGCACATTGGGTTTATGGAGTCATAATAGCTTTAGTAAAACAAAACAATCTACTCAGCATGGAATTCAAGGCATATCAGAGTTCTAGTCCAGAGATACACATGTGAAACTATAAAACACACAGTCAGTTTATTTATGAGGAAGTCAGAGCATCAATGATGAATTCTGAGTAACATAATAAAAAACCATTGCAATAGGATAGTAAAATGATGCCATTAGAACAAAAACACACTAAAACTCTTTATGAATCTTGAGTTGGCTAAGTAAAAAACTCTGTATTAAGCTGAAAACAGTCACTTACAGTAAACACAATATTTTTGCTAAAAAATGTCCAACCCTTAGAATTTCGACTTCTTCATCTTTATAGATCATTTAAAATAATAGGATAACCTCATTCTCATCTAGATAAATTGAATTCCTAATTTTTGACATCTTTCCTAACCATGAGACATGGTATTTATTAAAAAATGACAGCTGCAAACCTAATGAAGAGTCCGGTTAAAAATAGGACTCAAACTCATTAAATATACTCATAACAACCTTATCTAAAATAGATTATATCATTTTCCAACTAAATTCCCATGAGGTTGAATCCAAATGATAAGCTCCAACACTTTATGACCTCAATGCTGATCTCCTGCAAACTAGGAAACTGTCCCCTGTTTTCTAGGCTTAGGATTCTTTTTGTTCTTGAGACACTTTAACCACCATGAACCCATGACTTCGAAGCTATCTGCTGTCGGGAACTGAAATAACATATGTCCAAAATCATCCATAAGTTCCAGTTGTACAAGGTCACCATCGAACTATCCAAAATAGCAAAAACAGACCTGCGCTATGAAAACAACATAGTTTCGTAGCACTTTTCGTAGCACAGTCTTTTAACCTATTTGCCTTCAAAATTTTGGTTTCCTTCCTCTGGGATTATCTGCATATTCACTTAACACATCATCCTTAGAAATTTCAGGTCAAAATATATAGGTCTGCCCTTCAAAAATTGATGGAAAAGGGTGAAAAAAGTTGCTACAACAGTTTCGTAGCGCATTTCACCCTTTTTTCACTGTTTGTGCTACGAAACTGCTGAGTGGGAAATTTTGTCCGAATTTCTCCAAAATTCAAACCAAATTTTTTCCAAAACTTTAGAAAACTACTGGTTCCATAAAAAAAAACAACCATATGAACTACAAACACCATTTTCATGAGGTTTATTCTTCATTACCCATTTGATTTTGCCTTTGAATTTGTCATTTTGCAGCTTTTTTTTTTAGTTCATCCTAAGACAGTTTCAGCTGCAACTCCAAATCTCCCACTTGAATTCTTATTCTTCTATTACTGGCTCTCAAGTGGTTATTTATTAATCTAAAAAATTTAGCTTCTTTGATAGCTGGCACTGTCCATGTGAAAAAATGTTCTGTACCACTTGGAATCTCAGACCTAGAAACAATTTGGCCTTCCCATACTGCCTTCATCCTCTTAAAATATGTTTTTTCAATGTTGTGCTTTCTGGCCCTCTTTTTCATCATTGCAATCTCTTGGTTTTCTAGCTTCAATCTCTCCTCAAGAAGTTGACACTCTGTCATGTGTTCCTTTCCCTTCATTATCTTGCTGGCTACATGCTCCACTATTGGTGATGAGAGATCAATCACCTCTTCAGGGACTCTATCTGTTTCAATAGTTTCTTGGACCTCTTTACTACCCTCCTTAAGTTTCTTTGCATGCCTAGTTAAAGGCTTCCTTGCTTGAAAAATAAAAGCTGCATCTTCACCCTCAAATTCAAGTTTTTTAGCTGACTTAACCATTTTTTGTTTGTTTTCATCTACTCCAATGAAATCAGGTTGCACAATGGGTGATTCCTCTATATCAATTGCATGAAGGATATCATCTAAATTTCCTTTTATCACTGGGATTTATTCTATGCCTAAAACCATTGTTTTTCCTTTTGATCTTGTTGCTTGGCTTCTTGTCACTCTCTGGATTTCTTGCTTGCTGGCCACTTGTTTTTGTTTTTCCTCTTTGACACTTTCTAACCACTATTTTGCAGATGATGGAGTTGCTGCAATGAGCACTTATGTCTTCTCTGCTCTTTTCTCAACTTTTTTTCTTGGTTTCAACTTTACAAACCTCTTTGCTCTTGCAACCACAGGCTGACTAGACACTGCTGGTGGTGGTGAAGGAGTCTTTTTAGTTTTATGGTTTCTAGCTGGGGTCAGGGTTTCCATTTCAAATCCACTCATAAAAAAAAAGGAAGACCAATCCCTGCTTATTTTCTAAAGCTTATTTAAAACCAACAACTTTATCAAACCATGGTGAAACAAAGAGGTTTCACAACCATCTGACTTGGCTTGTACTTTATCAGCCATTTTGGCAAGGCTCCTATGCAAGTAAAAGGGAAAATCTAATGATATCATACATGTGAAATGCAACAACAGCTTGAAATGATAAGTATAAACTTTATGGTACTTGCCTTCACATGTAAATATATTTGAATGTTGAACAACAACTTGGCATAGATTTCTTTGATATAGCTTCTAGGTATTGCATTATTCAGGTCCATATCTGCATACTCAGGTTTCATGAATTTCTTGCATGGTTCCACGTCAAACTTAAAACCTTTAAACCAAGTCTCCTGCCCCCTTGGTATTTCTGTCACAGAAGCAATGATCTCAGGTGTGACTGGCACATTTAACATGCCAGTTTTGGTATTTGTTCCACTGAAGTGTAAGACAAACTCTTTAGACACCTGAGTGTGGCAACCCTGCGTCTTTTCACAAACCAGAGACAGCCTGATTTGCTAAAAGCCTCCATCACTGTTTGATCCTCAACTATAGCCTTCACATTTTCAGGATCATATCTTAAACAATGTCCTCCTCTATGGACTTTCTTCTCTTCTACCATGGTTCTTTTGAAAAACCTGTTAGCTTCTCTGGAATCAGTAAAACAGCCTCACTTGAAATAAATGAACAACCTCGCTTGATAATATAGAACAACCTCGCTTGATAATGTTGAAAATAGCTTTGCTTGAGACAGTGGAACAACCTCGCTTGATTATAGTGAAGATAACCTTGGTATAGAACAACCACAGGCTTAACTTAACTGCTTTAGAGCTTAAACATTTGTGTGGAGGCAAATGAAAACTAGAATGACTAAATTAGGCAATATTTTCGAATTTGAAATCTCATCTTACAACTGAATGATGCCCCTATCATGATGATGATGGCTGTGAGATAGGTAAGTACTTTGAATCTGACCTCTAACTGACTCACCATACCCTTGTCCTATCATTTCTTAACATATTTCTGACAGATTCTGGGTTAATTGACATGACGGTTAAGAAACTGCACTTTCGTAGCGCACATAGTGTATTTTTCACAATTTGCGCTACGAAAGTATTAGCACTTTTGTAGCACAAAACCTCTTTTTTGAACTAACGATGCTACGAAATGGGGGATTCTTGGCTAATTGCAGAAATTTAGCCCGAAACTTAATGGAATGACCTCTAAATGAAAAATTTGAATCTTTGATCATGAAATGGACCTCTAAGGACTTTATTTGAATTCAAATGATGACCTTTAAACTTATAAAAACTATGACCTACCCTTAACCAAATCTTAAAATGACTTTCAAACCTATTTGAGATCATGATAAAAAACAGAGTTGACATAATGACGTTTTAAGAAATTTTGGGCGATAGCTATTGGTCTCTCAATCTAGTCTTCTAAATTGAGCTCATTTAATTGTCAACCAGGGTTGGTAAACTGCTGAAGTGAAGTGTACTGTATGTACCTAGGTGCTTGTTTCTTAATGTGTTGTGTGTAGTGTTTTGTGATGTTTTTGGTCTTTTGTGATGATTTATGATGTTTTTGATCTTTTGGTGGTTTTATGTTCACAACGAAAATGACTAGAAAGCTAATGGAAGGAAGCTAATGATTAAAAACAGAGTGGAACCTAATTGGTTGATGACAAATGGTAAATGCAAATGCAATATTAAAAACAGAATTAAATCTAAACTATGAATAAGCAAAAGCATAATGACTTTTAAGCAAATGATTCAAAACACAAACTAAACTTGTCAAATTCTTTCATCAAAGGCATTTGAGAGAGAGCTTGAGACATGGTCAACTAAGCATGCAAATCTTCCTAACTAAACAGTTTAAACAACTAACTTATAATGATGCAACATTTTGTCCTTGATTAGAGATTTGTTCAAGTATGTTTGGAGTAAAACATTGATACCATCATAAGATCTTCTACTCTAAGACTAGTTCCTAACTCTATTCTGCAACTTAGTTTAATGACACTACACTTCACTCAAAGGTTATGGATTTTTGAAATAGTCTTTTGAGGAAATGTTTGTTTGTGAGATGATAAGTAAGTTGCAGAAGTACTTCAGGCCTTAAAATGATATTGTCTTCTGTTCATATGGTTATGAATCAATTATGGATTTTAGAACAAGAAGAGGTTTGTGAATAATGAAGGTTGTTTTGTTAAGTTTAACAACTGAAGTAATCTAATATGCAGTGAATGACAACTGAATATGGAGTGCAAATGTAATGAGTTGAACTACAACTGAACCTAAAATGTCACTAGCCTAAAACAGTGCTGAACTACAAGTCATTATCAAACTTAAAACAAAATAACTGAGCATGAATTAAGTGCAATTAAACTCCGGAGCATCCTAACTAAGCTATCATGCATTATTCTATGGAATTATACAGTCTGTTTGTCCATCATGATTGGTATTTTGGAAGAGTTCCTTCTTTTGGAAGAGTTTTTAGAACAATCCTGACTGTGTAATTGAGTGAAAATGCAAACATAAAGACTGAAAGCAATGAAGAACTAAGATATCATAGCCATCTCCCACTCATCATTATGATATTTTGGACAAGCGTTTAAGAGCAAGAACAACTATGGTACTTAGTGAAAACACACAACTAAAACGTTCAAGATCACAATCATGCTTAAGACAGTATAAAGATTTCTTGGAAGAGTTTATTCTTGTGGAAGAGTGCTTATCATAAGTATAACTGTGATGGTGAATAAAAGAGACTACAATTAAACCCTACAATACTATAGCCATTTCCCATTCATCATTATAATATTTTGGAAGAGCTTCTTCTTTTGGAAGAGTTAGAATGAGTATAACCACAGTAGCTAATGAAAACAACTACTAATTCAAATTCAAAAACGTAAAGGCAGCTAGAATACTTATCTAAAGTACGCAAATAAATCCGTGCAAGAGGCGGGGGCCCTCTACCACCTGACGAAATCTAACTCCAAATCAAATCAATGCTTTCAAAACAACACTGTCTGCTTCATTAAAGATGAAATAACTTGAACAGAACACTCTGCGTCTTCAGAAATGTAGCACAGAATCTAAGCAAAATCTAGAACAAAATCTAGCCTAGCTCTCGGTTTCCCAAGTGTTTATATAACAAATGTAAATAACAAGACTTGCAACAATTTCAGGAACATTGTCTTTCCTTATCGGAATCACATTAGGACTCTTGAAGTGGCTGCATAACAAGGAAATGGACATCTGGACTAAGACAGTCCTATTAGAAGTCTGTCTTCTTAAATGTGTTCCCACGTACCAAAACCATACACAGAATTCGTTTCTTCCTTCATGGTGAGCAACGAACCATGTAGACATGACGTGGAATATGCCCATATGTGGTTTTTCTTGAGAGGCCACCTGGAACATACTCAAACGTGAAGACAGCTGCAGAATCGTCGGTTAGCTACGGAATGTCTGCATTCTGCAGCTAGTTCCGGTCAAAATGAATTACAATGACAAAAATCATAAAACTTAGCAAGTCAGTCATGTAAATCATTCTAAAAGTAATTTTAACTAAATTCATTGATTAATTTGGTCTAGGATAGCAATGGAAAAAGGAAAATGAGGTAAAGTAAGATGAAAGAAAGCACAATTTTGAGGCTCAACATACCCCCACTGCTGTCTCTTTGCATGTCCTCATGCAAATCATCCTATGAACTCAGAGGCTTCTGCAAGAACATCTAATCCTCTCCTTCTCCTTTGTCTGGAAGCTAGAGATCTTCTGGGTTTTCTGATAACAAGTTTGAACCTTAGGTTGGTAAGTGCCCTGATTAGCTTCTTGTTCCTTTTCTTCAACTTTTCATTGGTCTTTTCCACTTTGTCTATATGTAGGGATAAGGTTGAGTTCATATCAGTTTTGAGCTTGACTTGATCCTTGAGAATTTCATTCTCATTTTTGATGTGTCTATTAAGTATCTCCAACTCATACCTATCCCTTCTTAATAAATCTATTTCAGACAGTGGAGGACTAGGGGTTCTCTCCTTACTTTCTGAAGCTCTCCTTTCCAAAGTTTCCACATAGTCATAAATTTCTTGTTGAGCAGGGTCAATTTCAGGGGTTCCTTCATTAAAATCCTCTTCAACATCTTCTTCAATGGATGTTTCCTCATCTTCTATATTAATCACCCCCGTTTGTTTGATTTGAGTTTTCCTCAGTTTCCCCTTTAGTCTGTGGCTTCTTCTGGGCTGAGAAGATCCCTCTCCTTTCTCCATGGCAGATTTCCTGATTACCTTTTCTTTCTTAAGTTGTCTCTTGATTTGAGTCAACTTCTCTGAGATGATTTCCTCACTACTTTCTTGGACTGTTTTGTCAATTTCAACTTTTGAGGCTCTCCATTTTCTACTTCTCCTTGTAGGCTGTGGTTCCGGTGAGGGTTCTTTTGGCTCTTCAAAATGATTTCTTATCAAGAAATTGTCCCATGTATCATTTGTTTTGGTTAAATGATGTTCAATCAAAATTTTAACCAAACCATGATGATATAAAGTTGTCTCTAAAAATTGAACCCTTCTTTGAACACAGGAAGCCATTTTTTTCAAGCTTTGAAGCAAGAAATAGGGTAGGTTTAAGTCTTCCCCCAGAAAATGCATTATCAGTCTAATGTGGTAGACATAAAATGTACCATATCTACCCTCACATGTAATAAATTTTTACAGAAGAAGTAGTATGTTTCTCCATTTATTTTTCAATGCAGAACTTGGAATTCCTTTCTTAAATACAGTGACATCCATACCTGGTGATTTTACAATTTTCTTCCAGGATTCATTGTGGAATTCTCTATTTTTGAACCATCTCTCTCCATTTCTAAGCAACCCTGTAGCTTCTGCAATGAAAACTTCAGTGACAGTAAATTTGACATCTCCCACTTCAACTTCAGCTCCTTGAAATGATCTTGCAAATGTTTTAGTGACTTCTTTGTGGAAGCCATTAAATTTCTCCAAAAATTGAAGCCATCCTATCCGTTGCAACATTTCTTTTCATTGAGGGTAGCCTTCTAAATATTTTGAACCCACTGGTTCAGTTCTTACAATGAAACCCATAATTGCTTCTTCAATGTTCAGATTAACACTCTTCTACCCACAGAAACAATAACTTTCACCTTCGAATTGAAATGGCTTCAAGTTCTTAATGACAATGGCTTCAAACTTCGGAATGACATACCTCTGATTGATAGTGACAACAGCTTCAAACTTCGAGCTGATATACCTCTGGTTGACAATGAAAACAGCTTCAAAACTTCGGACTGATATGCCTCTGTTGACAATGGAACTTTGGACTGATATGCCTCTGTTTGACAGTGACAAATGGCTTCAAATTTCCCACACTACTATACCTCTGTCTCTCAGTGGAAAATAGCTTCAAATTCCCATACTGCTATATCTCTGTCTCTTGGTAACAAATGGCTTCAAATTCGCACGCTGCTATACCTCTGCGTTTGCCCTTTTGCTCTGCTCTCGGTGGTAAGGATATCTCTATTTGCGGAATGAAGTGCCGGCTACAGAATGGAGTGATGGAAGTAGTCACGGAATGGGGTAATGGAGTGAGGTGGAGGAAACGAATTAATGATTGAAAAGACGACGAAGATTTTTACAACAGAAAAGAGAATCATCATTGAATGATTTGGTTAAGTGACGTGAAGAATTCAAACACCTCGGCCATTTTAACCGCTTAAATGATGTCGGATATGGAATTTGAAATGAGAGATTTTAATCCAAAGTCCGTGGAGGGTTTATTGGTATTGATCAATAAAAATAATTAAAACAACCTTTTCGAACAATTCATAACTAAAACTATGCTAAACTTTATGAAATGCCATTATAATCTAAACTTGTTACCTCTACTTTTCATTTGATTTTTGTAGTCTTTGTCTTCTTTGTTCACCTTTGGAAGAGTCTTCATAATCCTTCTTGATGCTTTTTATTCATGGATACACTGGATCATTTTGTTGCAATTCTAATGTCTGCTGACTAATGCCTTCAGGATTTGTAGCTGCGGAATGTCTGGCTAGCTGCGGAAAGGCTGAACAGCTGCAGAATGTACCTATAGAGCATTTTGATCATGGAATGGAGTGGTTTGGGAATATAGGTGAAATGTTATATGGTATGAATGAAGATGGATGATGAGACATGATATGTATGAAGTGGATGATGAAATGGAATGGATTCAGTTTATGAAATGGAGTGAAAGAACATAAGAACTGCCCTGCAATCCATGATATGTTTTATTCATTTACAGCAAGACATCAGACTTTAAATCTTGACATGAAAATGAGATGGATGGAGTATGGAATGAGATGAATGAAACATGGAATGAAGTAGAATATGAATGAATGAATGAAATGGAGTATGGATGGATAGGTGAGTGAAGTGAAATGAAATGAGATCGATCATAAGCACTATGGATCTGAACTTATGATTTTGTAACAGCTGCTTGTAAAAACAAAATGGAAAAGTTAGAGTGTCAGAGAGACTCTGATTTTCACCCTATCTTTTCTGTATAAACATGCCAATCAATGATTGGTTTTCATGTTTATACCTTTATTTATTTATTTAATTTAAAAAAAAAAAAAAATACTTCAGAAAATTTAATCAAGTTGATGAAGAAGAAGAATTCTTCTTCATTAACTTCACATCACTGCATTCTTGGAACTTCTTGACAAATTCTTCTCTTGAGAGTGGTTTGTGATACAACTTCAATCTATGACCATTCACAAGAAAAGTGACCTCTTCTTCATCTATAGTTCTGATTTTTACTGCCCCATTATCAAAAATTTCAATAATTTCATATGGCCCAAGCCAATGTGTCTGAAATTTACCTTGAAAATCCTTGAATTTTGAATCAAACAAGAGAGCCCAGTCACCCTCTTTGAATTTCTTTTCTTTGATGTACTTGTCATGCCATCTAGCCCTTTGCTGTTGGACTAGACTTGTTTTCTGAACTGCATCTTGTCTGATCTCATCCAATTCATTAATTTGCTCCAGTCTATGCTTTTGTGCCTCCGTTAAATCAAGTCCTAGCTGAACTGTCATTTTGAAAGTTTGAATTTGGAACTCTATGGGAAACAAAACTTGCTTTCCATAAACAAGCTCATAAGGAGTATGGCCTGTTGTGTTTCTCCATGTAGTTCTATAGGCCCACAAGGCTTCAGGAAGCCTATCTACCCAATCTCTTCTATGTAAATGAACAATCTTTGTTAGGATTCCTTCAATGACTTTGTTGGTAGATTCCACTTGACCATTTGCTTGTGGATGATAAGGAGTAGATTTTCTATGTCTGATTTTGTACTTCTCCATCATTTGCTCCACTAGCCTTGATGTAAATTGAGCTCCTTGATCTGTAACAATTTTCCTTGGGACACCAAAACGAGTAAAAATATCCTCAAAAAGAAAAGTAACTACAGATGATTCATTAGCAACAAGTAATGGCTTGGCTTCTACCCATTTAGTAACATAATCAGTGCAAACTAATATATACCTTTTCTATCTTGATGGAGGACTAATAGGTCCTACAAAATCCAAAGCCCATTTTTCAAAAGGTTCAATATGTACCTGAGGTTGTAATGGCATCTCACCCGAAGGAGAAGGTTTCCCTACCCTTTGGCAACTGTCACACCTTTTGACATACTCTTTAGCATCTTTAAACAAGGATGGCCAATAATATCCTAAATTAAGGATCTTATAGGCTGTCCTCTTATCTGCAAAGTGTCCGCCACAAGGTTCATCATGACATTGCTTGAGAATCTCAGGGATCTCATCTTCACGAACACACCTTCTAATGATCAAATCTGGACCTATCTTGTACAACTCATTAGCAACCCATGAATATTTTGCACTATCACAAATGATTTTTCTTTTATCCCTTGCATTCATGATTGAAGGAAATTTTCCTGAAACTAAATAATTAGCAATATCAGCAAACCATGGAGTTTGAGTAGAGATTGCAAAAAGATATTCATCAGGAAATTGATCTTCAACCAGAGTGTCATCTTTGATATTTTGGAGTCTAGATAGGAAATTAGCTACTGTGTTTTGTTTTCTAGGCCTCTCTAGAATAGTAATGTTGAATTCTTGTAAGAGCAACAACCATCTTATAACTCTACCATTAGTGATTGATTTGTTCATTAAGTATCTAATTGCAGAATGATCAGTGTGAACAAAAGTTTCATAGCCTGTTATATAGTGTCTGAATTTGTTTATGGCATGAACAACAGCTAAAAACTCTTTTTCAGCTACAGTATAGTTTAACTCTACAGGAGTCAAATTTTTACCGGTATAATAGATGGCATAGGGAATCAAATCTTTTTGTCCCAATACTGCTCCTAGAGCTGTATCGGAAGCATCTGTTGAGATATGAAAAGGTAACTTCCAGTTAGGTCCCCTTAATATAGGTGCTTCAGAAATTTTGGTTTTCAGGGTTTCAAAAGCTAACTGGCAATCAGAAGTCCATTTGAATTCACAATCTTTGGTGAGTAATTTGAAGAGTGGAGATGCTATCTTGGTAAAGTTTTCTATAAATCTCCGATAATACCCTGTAAATCCTAGAAAACTTATAACATCTCTTTGACAACTTGGAATGGATAGGTTAGAAATGACTTCAACTTTTGCCTCATCAACTCTAATCCCATCCCCTGAAATGTGGTGCCCTAAAACAATACCTTTAGTAAACATCATAAAACATTTTTCATGACTAAGTGAAAGGTTTGCTTCTTGACATATTTTTAAGACTTTTTCCAATTTTTCTAAAGCCTCTTCAAATGTATTCCCATAAACTGTGAAATCATCCATGTACACCTCTACACAGTCATGTATTAGATCCGAAAAAATTCCTAATACTGCCCTTTGGAATGTTGCAGGTGCATTGCATAATCCAAATGGTAATACTCGGTAAGCATAGGTACCCCAGGGACAGGTGAATGTGGTTTTGTCTTGGTCTTCAAGTGCTACTTGGATTTGACTGTAACCACTAAACCCATCTAGGAATGAGAAGTACTTTTTGCCAGCTAATGTATCTAATACTTGATCTATGAAAGGTAAGGAAAAATGATCTTTAAGAGTAGCTTTATTTAGTTCTCGGTAGTCAACACACACCCTCCATTTTCCATTTTTCTTTGGCACAATTACCAAAGGAGAAACCCACTGACTATTTGAAATAGGATAGATGAAATTAACATTTAACAATTTTTGCAATTCCTCTTTAACAATTTCCCTAAGATTTGGATTCATCCGTCTTTGAGGTTGTCTGATTGGTTTGCAATTTGCCTCTATATAGATGTGATGAGTACAAGTCTGGGGGCTTATCCCTTTCATGTCAGTGTATTCCCATGCATATGCAGAAGAATGTCTCTGTAATACTTTGACTAACTCTTCTTGTTGAGATTTTTCTAGGTTCTTATTTATGTTCAAAGTTTTGCCTGGAAAAATTTCACTTGTAGAGCTGCCAAATTTGTCCATAGAATGAAGAGACATCTGCCTAGATGACAAAAAATCAATATTGGATCCCTCTTGAAATGATTCATGTTTGTGTTCTGGAGAGGATTCAAAGTTTTCTAGAGTATTCATAATTTGATTATCTTCACTAATTTCTGAAATTGTGAAGAGTGGTTGTAAATCTTCTTCATCCTCTATCCATTGAGTGTCATCTAGATCCGTAATTGTCCTAGCTGGAGGATATAAAGTGAATTTCTTAGTTGAACTACCATCAGAAATATACATATCATCGGACCTACAACTAATAAAAGCATCAGCTGTAGCCAACCAAGGTCTTCCTAATATAACAGGATGGCCTCCTAGATTATTCTTAGGAGTTAGGATCATGAAATCCACAGGGTACTCCCAAGAGTCTAGGGACACTGGAATATCTTCTATTACCCCATCTGGTCTGATCACAGATCTATCTGCTAATTGTAATAGTGTGGGTGTAAAGAGAAGATTAGGAAGTTTCAGTTTGTTCATGATTTGTCTACTCATGATATTTATTGCTGCTCCTAAGTCAATGAGTGTGTTTTGAATTTCAATTCCATTGATGTGAATTTTGACAACTGGATTTCCTGGGTCAAGGTACTTTGGAATAGTAATCTTACCCATCATAATGTCCGCTATTTGTCCTACCAGTTGAATTTTCTTGGTTTCTCTTATTCTTTTTCTTGTTGTCTTCATACTCAACTCCTTTATTGTTTTGGCTAAAATTGGGATTTCCTTGATGGCTTGCAATAATGGAATTTTAATGCAAACATTTCTCAATTCATCTAAGAAATCATAATTAGGTACCATGATCTATTTCTCTACACCTCTATCAATTTGTAATCTTTCCGGAAAGGGAGGTATAGAAGTAGATGTGGATGGTTGCTCTAATCCAGGAGTTGGATTTATTGGATCTTTTTGTTTTAGTTTTTCAATGTGTGGGTCTTGAAAGGATGTGTCTTCCTCAAGACTTTTATTCACCCGTAGGGAGTCTTCCTTAGAATTATCTTGTTCTTGTATGATCACAGAAGGTTTCCTCTTTTCAAGTATTCTTCCAGACCTCAGTTGAACATCACTAAGGTCTAAAGGAGTGATTAAATAAGTTGGAAATTGTTGGCCTTCTATCATGTATGTATTCCGAGGGTTCTTATTATTGGGGTTTGGTATGGGTTGAGCAGGCAATTGATTTGATTTTTGAGGGAATGGTAATGAAAGTGGTTGATTTTGATGATGTTGTTGAGAATTTTGTTGAAAATTTTGAGGAAAATTTTGTTGAGGATTTTGAGGATAAAAATGTGGGTATGGTGGATAGAATGGTGGATACTGATAGTATGGAGAGTATCTTCCATAGGGACTTTGTGTTCCTTGTGCCCAAGATTGAGATTGATTTTGAAATTGGGGCCAAGGTTGCTGCCAAGAATTCCAAGGTGGAGGTTGATTATACATTTGATCAAGGAATCCTTGTGTCTGAGGTCCTTGCCAAGGTCTTCTAGATACAAAATTGAGAGACTCTGTGGAATCTGTAGGAGTTTCCTCCTGAAAGACAGCCTTGAGACCAGGAAGAGAAGGACAATTCTTGGTCTCATGTTTCTCAGAACAAATGACACAGGTTTCTACAACTTTTACATCCAAAGGACACTCCCTCAAGGCATGTTTCTTTCTACATTTGGGACAAAAGATTGCCAAAGCATCAGATTCAGCCTTTTGCTTGTTTTGTATCTTAAGGGTGTCTATTTGTTCACTAAGACTCCCTAAGATGTTAGATTTAAAATCATCAAGCATGTGACCTATTTCTGATCTACTTACTGTCCCAGAAGCAGACTTACTTGCCCTTGCAAGAGCAGGATCTCTTGGACCTTTGACGGTTTTAGATTTCCCTCTTGAAAGGTTGATACATAACTCAGATATTTCAGGTAATGTGAGTTGTGATATATCCCCTTTTCCCATCATGTTAAGGATATCCAACCACTCATCCCTAATTGTTTTTAACAAAAGAGCTTTTAAGGTGTCTTGATCTAGGTTTTCCATTTTTGCTCTTTTGATGTTGTAATGAAATCTCTCCAACAAATCTTCTAAGTTTTCATCTTCTTTTTGTAACATCTTAAACACTTCTTCCTTATGATTGACAGGCATACAATAATCCAGATACCTCTCTAGAAATGCTTGTTTCATGTCTTCCCATGTCCTAATAGAACTGTTGATCAAACTCATAAACCACTTCAATGTTGCTCCTTTCAAGGTTGAAGGGAATAATTTCAGTTTTTGAGCATCTTGTAAGTAGTCATAAGTTCTACATAGGACTTCAAATTCAAATAGGAAGGTTTCAGAATCTTCAGTTTTAAGTCCATAGAAGTTTGGAAGGACAGAGGGTGAAATGTTTTTCATGGTTGTATTGGTTTCTTCATCAATTATAGGGAACCCAAAAGAGCTTCCTATTCTACCTCTTCCTCCATTTGCACCTCTACCTCCTTCTCCTCTACCTCTACCTCTACCTCCAAACATTGTATTTTCTCCATTAAAAACTCCTCCTCCTCCTCCTTCTGCCATGGTTGACTCTCTTGTGGAAGTGGAAAGGTTTGTGTCCCTAACAGGAGTTTTTAAATATTCTTCTATGGCAGGTTCAGTGGATGAAGTGGAAGGTTTCTCTAATGGGATATTTGACCTTAGATCTTCTAGAATTCCAGGATCAGGAGAGGATGGAATATGGGTTTGAGTTGAAGGTGTACTAGCTCTGGATCTAGATGAAACAAGTGGTGTTCTAGAAATCAAACTTCTGCCTCTGCTGCTTATGAATCTTCCCCTTGAATCTCTCTCCCTATGCATATAATTTTTTTTGGATGCTAAGAAACAAAGGTTACCTAGTTTTCACTTCCCCGGCAACGGCGCCAAAATGTTTGGTCTCAATCTAGTCTCCTAAATTGAGCTCATTTAATTGTCAACCAGGGTTGGTAAACTGTTGAAGTGAAGTGTACTATATGTACCTAGGTGTTTGTTTCTTAATGCGTTGTGTGTAGTATTTTATGATGTTTTTGGTCTTTTGTGATGATTTCTGATGTTTTTGATCTTTTGGTGGTTTTATGTTCACAAGGAAAATGACTAGAAAGCTAATGGAAGGAAGCTAATGATTAGAAACAGAGTGAAACCTAATTGGTTGATGTCAAATGGTAAATGAAAATGCAATATTAAAAACAGAATTTAATCTAAACTATGAATAAGCAAAAGCAAAGCTTGATAATGACTTTTAAGCAAATGATTCAAAACACAAACTAAAACTTGTCAAATTCTTTCGTCAAAGGCATTTGAGAGAGAGCTTGAGACATGGTCACTAAGTATGCAAATCTTCCTAACTAAATAGTTTAAACAACTAACTTATAATGATGCAACATTTTTGTCCTTGATTATAGATTTGTTGAAGTATGTTTGGAGTAAAACATTGATACCATCATAAGATCTTCTACTCTAAATCTAGTTCCTAACTCTATTCTGAAACTCAGTTTTATAGCACTACACTTCACTCAAAGGTTATAGATTTTTGAAATAGTCTATTGAGGAAATGTTTGTTTGTAAGATGATCAGGAAGTTGCAGAAGTACTTCAGGCCTTAAAATGATATTGTCTTCTGTTCATATGGTTATGAATCAATTATGGATTTTAGAACAAGAAGAGATTTGTGAATAATGAAGGCTGTTTTGTTAAGTTTAACAATTGAAGTAATCTAATATGCAGTGAATGACAACTGAATATGGAGTGAAAATGCAATGAGTTGAGCTACAACCAAACCTAAAATGTCACTAGCCTAAAACAATGTTAAACTACAAGTCATTATCAAACTTAAAGCAAAACAACTGAACATGAGTTAAGTGCAATTAAACTCCGGAGCATTCTAACTAAACTATCATGCATTATTCTATGGAATTATACAGTCTGTTTGTCCATCATGATTGGTATTTTGGAAGAGTTCCTTCTTTTGGAAGAGTTTTTAGAACAATCCTGACTGTGTAATTGAGTGCAAATGCAAACATAAAGACTGAAAGCAATGAACAACTAAGATATCATAGCCATCTCCTACCCATCATTATGATATTTTTGGCAAGCGTTTAAGAGCAAGAACAACTATGGTACTTAGTGAAAACACACAACTAAAACGTTCAAGATCACAATCATGCTTAAGACAGTATAAAGATTTCTTGGAAGAGTTTCTTCTTGTGGAAGAGTGCTTATCATAAGTATAACTGTGATGGTGAATAAAAGAGACTACAATTAAACCCTACAATACTATAGCCATTTCCCATTCATCATTATAATCTTTTGGAAGAGCTTCTTCTTTTGGAAGAGTTTTTAGAATGAGTATAACCATAGTAGCTAATGAAAACAACTACTAATTCAAATTCAAAAATGTAAAGGCAGCTAGAATACTTATCTAAATTACGCAAATAAATCCGTGCAAGAGGCAGGGGCCCTCTACCACCTGACGGAATCTAACTCCAAATCAAATCAACGCTTTCAAAACAACACTGTCTGCTTCATTAAAAGTGAAATAACTTGAACAGAGCACTCTGCGTCTTCAGAAATGTAGCACAAAATCTAAGCAAAATCTAGAATAAAATCTAGCCTAGCTCTCGGTTTCCCAAGTGTTTATATAACAAATGTAAATAAAAAGACTTGCAACAATTTCAGGAACATTGTCTTTCCTTATCGGAATCACATTAGGACTCTTGAAGTGGCTGCGTAACAAGGAAATGGACATCTGGACTGAGACAGTCCTAATAGAAGTCTGCCTTCTTAAATGTGTTCCCACGTTCCAAAACCATACCCAGAATCCGTTTCTTCCTTCATGGTGAGCAACGAACAATGTAGACATGACGTGGATTATGCCCATATGCGGTTTTTCTTGAGAGGCCACCTGGAACATACCCAAACGTGAAGACAACTGCAGAATTGCCGGTTAGCTACGGAATGTCTGCATTCTGCAGCTAGTTCCGGTCAAAATGCATTACAATGGCAAAAATCACAAAACTTTAGCAAGTCAGTCATGTTAATCATTCTAAAAGTAATTTTAACTAAATTCATTGATCAATTGGGTCTAGGATAGAAATGGAAAAAGGAAAATGAGGTAAAGTGGAATGAAAGAAAGCACAATTTTGAGGCTCAGTGATAACATGTCTCAACGTTTCTCTTGCTGCCAAAACACGTGGAAGGTACCGACAATTCCTAGTGTGATGTTCTTAAGAGAATAGGTGACAATAACAATGTCTGAGTTTCTATTAATTTAAGAGGTGGATTTGGGGAATATGGGCCACTAATAGAACGATGTCTTTAAACTTACCCAATTCCCAACATTGATTTACTAGTTGGTTGGGCCTATCACATAGGGCACATGTAAGGGGTGATTTTGACCAGGAGGCATGATGTTGTCTAGTCTTTTTTCTAGATCTAGACCAGTGATGGCGAGAGGAGACTTGATGATGGGTGCTTGGATTTGCTTCCGAAGATATGTTTTCCTCAAACACACATAAAATGGACCTATATGCTTCATCCCCTTGTGGTTTGGTGTGGTCTGATGGTTCACTATTCGATTCGACTAAGTCAAAATTTTCAGTGATGAATCAACGCATGAAATCTAAAATAGAGCATAATCGAAGAAGAAGAGGGCAGTGTCACACGTGATGGTTTCCTGCATAAATATGACAAGTATGATGTTTGTGTCTCGGTATGTTTCTTTGGGAAATTTAGGTAACGGGATACCATCGGTTGAAGGCCTGTAAGTTGGGACAATGGGTAATAAAATGGTTTGTTTCATCACAAAAGGCACATAATGGGGGATGCAGACTTTGTTTTCCTTCTTTTATTTTGTGGGGTCGGGTGAGAGGGGTATGAGCATGAATCTGGTTCCTATCGCACATTAAGGATTGTTTTGGATCCATCATTAACTAGCAGCATGGCCAGTACTAATGGAGCCACAATATTGGCTTGTACGAGTCACTCAATTCATCTCAATATCGAGGTATTGATGAGTGTAATGCCCATATTCCACACATATGGAACATCCATGGTTAGTGTGCAATGCCTTGTTACACATTGGTGTGGCCTTTTCTCCCGTATGTGGAAGAGGGTTCGCTGGTGCTTGTGGGGCATGCATAAAAGATTTCAATTCATCTAACTTGGGACACATATTGGCAGGGTTCCAAACTACTTCACATAAAGCACAAGGTGGAAGTGTCCTAGAGGAGGGACAATTTAAAGCTTCCACCTTCTTCCCTTTCTTCTTATCCTTTTTTTTGGCATTGATTGGTGTCGATGTAGGGTTCGTTTGATTTGGGGCGGCTTCCAAAGGCAGAGCTACCGGAATGATGCCCATCGATGTGATACCTAGATTTTTCAACATGGCATGAGGGGCTAGATACCAGGTTGGTATCACGAGAGCCATATTTGGCAACATAAGTGTTGCCATGACTTGGTGAGAAACAAAACTAGGTGGCGGGTATAATAAAGGGGTTTGGGTGATGGTGTAAGTTAGGAACGTGGAGTTAGAAGTTGCGACACTCGTGGTGTCTGACAGTGGTTCGTGAATCAGTTGGATGTTTGACAAAATCATCATGCACACCGAAGATCTTGTGGTTGATGGATCATATTCCAACAATAGAGGGGGTTCTCCTAGGTATGTACTGAGGAGGGTTGATGTTTTAAATTTTCCAGGCCCGAATTTAGTGTAAGTTGTAACCAACTTAGGAGAATATCCTACATAAGGTAGGACGTTATCTGGGGTAGTGAATTTCTTCTTCTCATAATACGTGAGCTGATCAACTGTAACTATTTTCCCCTCATGGGGGATAATCATTACGCTAAACACAAAGGATGTTATTGCATTCATTGCATACATAAATCTTTGTCCAATAATGATGTTGTAATCCAACTTTACATATAAGACTTTGATGTCAATGAGCTCAGTTTTTCCAGCGATTTCCAGCTAGATGTACCGGCACGTCTTGGTAGAGGCCAACTGGGGATGAAGGGAGCCCTTCGTATGCTCTGAGCCTAGTTTCAAAAGGTTTGAGTTCCAGTGGTCCAAGTTTCTTCCAAACTATTTTTGACATAATGCATGTGGGTGCTCCTTCCTTAACAATGCAATGATGAATGGTGATGTTATGGATTGAGCTCGGGATTTGGAAGGCAACTAGCGATGGAAGACGCAGACCAAATTTATCCAAATCGAAAACCATTAAGCAATAATCAGAAGGGAAGATTGCACCTAATGCATAAATTAGGACTTTCCATTGGGATGGACATGATTTCAGGACTTCTAATGATGACATATTTGAAGGAGATTGAGATAAGTCGTAAACTATGATGTAACTATGAGTAACCTTCGAGTTATGTCCTCCGCGTGGTAAAGGCCCTTTGACCATTTTTGGCATGGGTTCTATAGGAAGTTGACGAATGGTCAACAATGCTATAGGTGCTACTGTGGTCAAGGTGGATGGATTGGTTTCTGGGGTAACTTCATAATTTATATTTCATGCTTGTGAGAGAATGTCTTCCCCTATCATGTAAATGTCACGATTAGAGTTATTATAGGGGCTCCCTCCAAGAGGATTTGGTTGGGATGGTTGTTGTTGAGCATTAATCACTCCCTCATGGGGGAAGGGATTCTGCATTACTGCGGGTTTTTGGTTTTTCTCTCCCTGCCCCCTATTATCATGTATCCTTTTTAACTCAGGGAGTTGAGGACAATGATGTGTATAATGAACATATTCCCCCTAGATGGCACATGAATCATTAGTATGTAGACTTGTGTTCTTGTTTTTACTGGGTGGTTTTTTATTAGTATGATTTCGATTTTGATTTCGATTAGGATTCCCCCCAATTGGTATCCACGGGGGGTGTTATTGATTGCTTCCCCCCTGGCCAGGCTCTCCCTTTGATTTTCCCTTTGGTTTTTTCTTAGCAGAATTAGGTGGATTAGTTGTATTCCCCTGTTCAAATTATGGTTTTTTTAAAGCTTTGGAGGGTTACACTAGATTGACCCTTGCATTATTTTTTGTTGGTGGGTTATTTTGTTGTTATGTAGGGAAAGGAGAATATTGATTTCCTTGTCCCTGATTGGCATATGACTTATGGGAATAAAGAAATTTGTTTTTATTCCTAGAAGGGTATTGGTTTCCCTATGGGGGGTGATGTGGTCCTCCATGCATGGGTTGGTATTGTTTAACCTGGATAACCACATTCTGCATTGGCATGGGGTTACCTGAGTAATATCCTAGATGTTGTGTTGGAGGCGTTGTTTGCGTAGCATAAAATGCCTTTCCACTGAACGCGTATCCAGGATATTGATAGGTGTTACTGGGTTGGTTTTCAGCTATGGACCCTTTCATTCCATCAACAACATTGGATGCACCTAGTGTCTCTTGTTTAAAGGTTTGCAGGTGGGGGGCGTTTGAAAGGACATGATAGAGGTATCCATATTGTGTGTAGATAAGCTTTAATTTTTAGCTTTACTAATGGCCTCTTACTTGTTTTTTGGGTTTAAATTAGCCACATATATAAAGATTTATGAAGTATGAGATCTCAGAAAAAGATCGAGGAGGAATTTTTCCTCCAGATTACCTTTACACAAGCTCTGTCATTTCTGCCATTTATGGATATGGTCTCATATGTGTATAGGAGGTGTATGTTTGAAGTGAGTAAGGAGCTCCAGGCCTGAGTCCTAGCGTACTGGGAGCTAGAAGAATATGAGGAAAGTTTTGGCTATTGAACCAAAGTTTCCATGCATCCTGGATGGTTGACCTATGTACCACTTTTTTGGGCCCCCCATAAGGGTGCATTGGAACAACAGTAGAAGAATAATGTCTTCTATGATGCTATTAGAATAACATCATAGGTGAAAGGTCAATGACGTGATTTACAAGATCTTCTCCTTACTTACCCTCAAATTTTTGAATATCCAAAGGTAATTTGATAGGCATGGGTGGAAAATTGGGACCATTTGCAATGGGGTCATTAGTTAACTGGCTTAAATTGGGTAGATTTAAGGAAGATAAAAATGGTACTTGGACTTTTCCATCACAAAATGATTTTGAACAGCTATATGTAAATGGGTCCTCTGTGGGAAGTATGAGGAGAACTACCTTGATGGGTATCTCATGGACTATCCATAGGGGTGATGTGTGGGATTCCCAAAGGGGTAGTGTGTGGGGACCCTTACGGGGTTGTGGAAGGTGTGCTTTGATGGGTAGGGGTCCCGAGAAAAGTTTCACAGATAAAGGAAGATCCTATGGTGGCTATGTGGTGTCTTCTATGCCTAAATGGCGAGAGGCCGAACACACCTACCGGTAATGGGGGGAGGTTTAAAAAACATCTAGATTGATGAGGAGTTGTGGGGTCCCCTATGGTGTCGAGTAGATTGTGTGGTACTTTTTGTGATTGATGTAAGGAGACAAATATCAAAATGATAAAATCACATACATAAAACAAAGCGAAAATAACAAGATTACTTTCCTTTTTAAATCAGGTTATGTGGCCAATCAAACAAAAATAGTTTTCGTTTGGTTTTTTCGTATGTTAAAAAATCTTGTATATACCTAATCACCCTTGCCACTCTCAAAGTAACTGGGCCTTGTGAATATATATTCTGATGGCTACTGGGGAAACATCCTGAAAGAACTGGTGACGCTTTCCAGCAACCGAAGAATCGACCAAGGTAATGGATGAGGCTTTAGTGTTGCCCACACCTCCACCTATAGGGAAAGGATACCCTATATTTTGGCCACTAACGTACCTTAATCCCACGTGAGAATTCGATTCTTTAGCTTCTTGGTATTCAGTTACCAATATTAAGCACTAGATGGGTTAAGTAGCCCCAAATAGTAGCACACACACTGGACCTAAGCCGAACCCCATCTAAATCGTGTCTCTAATATGCTTGGGTATTCTTTTCCTTGGGATGATTGAAGGATTTTAAGCACCCTAAAAGTAAACTTCTATGTTTTAAATATGCAACATGACCATGGAGGATTATGGGATTCCTACCCCCAATTGTTCTAACCTGAACTATAAATTCTCTTGTAGCCCTTATGGGGATATTTAATTGGTTCAAATTATGGATGCTTTGAGGATTGTTAATTTTCTTAGGGTGTGAGATGGTAAGAAAAAATATGCTAAGTACAAAAACCTCTATAAAATGGATGCCTTCTTATACGAATCTTACATATGCTTAGTGTGTGGCAAAGTGAACATACAATGTGATAAGATGCATATATATGATGATCCTTTAGAATATCCCCCTAATTACACTAAGTTTTGATTGTTCCTTGAATGAAAAAGAAATGATGCACAGATCATGGATCACTTACTCTTTTTCCTATTACACTATGTGGGCCTAAAGGGAGATGGGAAACTCAAGTGCTTTAACAAAGCATTCATATGCAAGCCCAGATTCACCTAAAAGATGCAAGGGAATCATAGATTAATTACTTTATGTAATAACACTTAGTCCTAGTCCTAAGTCTGAAATGGAAAAAATTATCTGTATAGTAATAATATTTGTGGATGATGGGCCAATTACTCCTTTACTACTTAAGCTATGTGTGAATTGCAAAAAAAAACAAAATATAATCCAATTGCTCCACTAATAGTGAGTAGTAAAGCAACCAGGAAATCTAAACTCATTGGAAAACAAATGCATGGGTGAAGGAAATTCACTAAATATTTTCAAATTAGAGGAATAACCTGTTCCAAGTATTTTTAATAACCAGACGTTTCAGACTTCTTAAGTGAGTCCATCTTCAAGGGTAAACGTCCAATATTCTTTAAAAGATTTGTGAGGATTAGGGCAAAAGAATAAAAATATAAATAGTAATTTTTTAGGAAAATTTTTATTTTTATTTTTATTAAGGAGGTCGGTTGGAAGAAAGGTTAATGTAATTATTATTATTATTATTGTTATTATATTTAATTATTTATTTGTTTAATTTATTAATTTATTTTAATCTTATTTTATGTTTTTGTTTTTACTTAATTATTTATTTGTTTATTATATATATATATATATATATATATATATATATATATATATATATATATATATTATTGTTAAGAAATTGTTGTGTTAAAAAATTATGAAAATTAATAATTGGAGAGGTAATGTTATAGGGTAAGGTAGAAATTTAAGAGAAAGTTTAAGACTAATTATAACTTTAAAGATTTATTATTATTAAAATTGATGTCATGAGAGGTATGATATATTAGAGGTTTCCAAGTATTGTTGTTGTTAAAGCCATCATCACGATTCATGTTATTTTTCCTTTTTTCAATTTCTATGGCCTCTTTGATTTTTCTTTTTAGGTAATGATCTTCTTTAGATGTAAGTTTAGCATCCTCCATTGATATGTAATGTGAGGATAAGAAAGCATGATCTGCCAAGGCTAATTTTTCAGTTCTATTCCTAGATATGTCGGCAGCATGCTCCTTAAGTCTAATGTTAATCATGATCTACCAGCTTCACCAATATATTCTTTTCTACAAGAGCACGGTATGATGTAGACTCTTTTTTGCAATCTAGCGTTTATAGGGTTTTTGGTAGAGTCTACAATATTTCTGATGGTATTAGGGGGAGTGAAGGAAATCTTAATGTTAATTTTGTTTAGGATTTTGGAAATTTTATCAGTTGTTCCTTTTATGTAAGGCAAAGAGATTTTAGGGATGTCAAAAGTTATTTTTATGTTATTTTTATTAAGGGTTTGGTAAATAGTTTTATTGATGATGTATTTATTATATCCATTATGTTGAAAGACATGGCGGAGGTGGTTTATCTCATGCTCTAGTTGGTGAGAGTCCAAAATTCTGGACGCCCTAGTTTTTAGGGTTTTAATGATGCCAAATTTTTTCTTAGGATGGTGATAAGAGTTTGCATGAAGGTATCTTTCCGTGTGGGTCTTCTTTCTATAGACTTTGGTGCTAAGTTTTCCATATTTTTTCGTTAAAAGGATGTCTAGGAAAGGCAATTGTCTATCCTTTTCAATTTCAATGGTAAATTTTAATGTGACTTGAGATATTATTAATGTTATTTAAGAAATCATTTAATTTTTATTTACCATGGATCCATTTTGTGAAAATTTCATCTGCATATATTTTCCATTCCTCATGGGTGAATGGAAAGGATTTGAGGGATTTTTTCTCAAAATATTCCATGTATATGTTAGCAATTATAGGAGATAGAGGCGAGCCCATGGCTACACCATGAGTTTGTTCATAAATTATTCCTTTAAAGCCGAAGAAAGATGATTTTAAACATAATTTGAGGAGATCTATAGTCTCACTATCTGTAATAGTTCTCATAACATCAATGGCTTCATATATAAGTATCATAGTGTACAAGGAGACAATGTCGAAACTTACCATGAGGTCTTCGTCTTTCATGTCAAGGTTTTTGGCCCACTGAACAAAGGATGTGGAGTCTTTAATATATGATGAGGTGTTTTTGGCAAGGTACTGAGCAAGGAGGTAGGTGGGTGAGCCTATGGTGTTGACTATGGATCTTAGAGGGATGTCTTTTTTATGAATCTTGGGATCACCATATATTCTTGGGGTGATCGAGCTCGAAGGGGTGATTCTCTTTTTTATGATGGTGTCAAGAGATGAAACTTTTATTTTTTTGGTTACTTCCTTAAGAATTTTAGTGATGGGGTCTTTATTTAAGATTTTGTAGCAACCACTATTGTTAAGGTATTATTCCATTTTTTTATCATAATCAAACCTATCCATTATTACGGTTGCATTACCTTTATTTTCTTTTAAGATAATTATGTTTTTATTATTTTTTAGGTTATTTAGGGAAAGTTTTTCTTCCTTAGATATGTTACACGAAGGTGGTCTGGAATTTTTAAGGACTTTAGCAATGTCTTGTCTTATTTCCTCTGCTTCAATAAGGTTAAGGTATTTTAAGGAAACTTCTACATTACTAATTATGTTGTCAACTAGGATTTTATTGGGAGTGATGGCAAAATTTAAGCCTTTTTGAAGAAGGGAAATGGAGGCTTGGTCTAGGTTAATGCTGGAAGGTTTATGACAGAAGGATTGTTAAATCCTACATTCTACGCATTGTTATGGGATGGGTGAGAGACCAAATGGGAATCGATGGGTCTAGGTATTGGATCTACATGCCAAGTTAAATGGTTATAAGGGCAAGATGGGATGTTAATGAGAAGATGTTGTTTGATGGAGGCGATGGAGTCGGTGCTCTCTTGTGCAGAGAAGTCGTGATAAGAAGAATTGTTGGAGTCGGTGTTTTCTTGTGCGGAGAAGTCATGATAAGAAGAATCGTAGGAGTTGGTGCTCCCTTGAGCAGAGAAGACGTGATAATAATAACCATTGGAGTCAATGCTCTCTTGTGAAGAGACATTATGATAATAAGAACCGTTGTCAGCATTCCACCTGCTAGGATGATGCACTGTGTATATTGTTGCAACGTTGGTGTCTACAGGATCATCGACCATTTGGCTATCAAGGGTATCAAGCTTGCCTTTTGAAATGGCGGGGATGGTTAAGTCTGTCTTCGGCAAATCAACCTGTTTATTGCTCTAGTTGATCAACATGCTACGATGACCAGAAATAGTGTATGTGCTAGTGTGAGGGGCGATTTGGTTTGGAATCTGTCTAGAGATGTCGTAGGATGGTGAAGAGGAATGTAAGGAAGAAGATAACGATGCTAATTTTCTCTCCTTCTTCAATGTGTCTTTGGATTGCCATCGATCAGCTTTGATAAAGGTGTGGGCATCTAAGGAATTTCGCAATTCAAAGCTCAGTGATGAGGCTAACAAGAGATGTAAGCTCATCAGTTGCTGAGAGATTTTAATAAGGCGTAGTCTCGTAGTTTTTATTTCATTTTTGATTAAGGATTCACTCAGCTTTCTGAAAATTGAAAGGTTGCAGCCATGATTGAGCAGATGTTTACAAACAGAGAAATTTGGAGTAAGGTTGTTGTCTCTACAATTTTTTAGAAATGACAGGTTTGAAAGGAGTTTTGCCCTAGATAATCACAATTTTTCAAAGAGGGTAGTGTTTTCCATCAAGTCCCTTCCATGGTAGGACTGAATATTTTTAAAAAGAGAGTCCATACAGGTGAATTAGTTTTCAAATTAGAGGAATAACCTGTTCTGAGTATTTTTAATGACCCAACGTTTCAGACTTCTTAAGTGAGTTCATCTTCAGGGGTAAATGCCCAATATTCTTTGAAAGATTTGTGAGGATTAGGGCAAAAGAATAAAAATAAAAATAGTAATTTTTAGGAAAATTTTTATATTTATTTTTATTTTTTTTACTTAACTATTTATTTGTTTAATTTATTAATTTATTTTAATCTTATTTTATGTTTTCATTTTTACTTAATTAATTATTTGTTTATTTTATTATATATATATTAGTATTGTTAAGAAATTGTTGTGTTAAAAAATTATGAAAATTAACAATTGGAGAGGTAATGTTATAGGGTAAGGCAGAAAGTTAAGAGAAAGTTTAAGACAACGTGAAATGTTGTTGATCACTTGGGAAAAGTGAAATTACATGGTGTTTTTTGCTTTCTGGAAACCGCACGAGTTTAGCTATGTAGAGATTTGGCTTCATGTCTGTTTTAGAAAGATCCACACATTCAACAAGAAACTGTGAATTAGTAAGCTTCTCAGCCAACAACAGGTCCAAAAGGTCCTACAAAAATTCTAGAGAGATGTTGAACGCCTTGTAAGGTGATGATACAGAGAGAAGGTCCTACAAACACAACCATTACGGTAAAGAAAAGAAACTAGTGGAGTCGTCAATTTTGTGGTAGTGTTTTTGTATCAATGGTGTACCAAAAGACACTTCCTTAGTAGTTTGTTGTTCTATGCAAAGGAAAACAAATAGAGTTGGTGTTGTTAGTGGACATACTTAGATAAACAAAGCATTTCAAATGGTAAAAACAATGCATCTACAAACATCAACTAAATAAGGAGATAAATACTCAAATAATGTTTAATGAGGCAAAAAATTCAACAAAATAATGGAAAAAGGATCCCTTTATTGACTTTTGGTGGTATAATATGAACACAATGGATGAATAATAAACACTTGAATATAATTCTTTGAGTTTTTGTGCTAAAAAATACTCAGTAAAGAGGTTCCTTTCCTCAATCTCTTTGCAAGCTCCTCCTCTCTCTCAAAAGAAATATGAATACTCTCCAAATGGTGGACTCTTCTTCTCTCAATAAGATGATGGATTTCTTAGAAGAAATATGGCCAACATGCTAATGCTATTACTTATTATGCTTCAACAATGAAATTTGGTGTTGCTATGATAGAAATTTGGCCAACATAACATTGTCGCTTATTTTGGTTCTCCCATGGCCTGTTTATATAGAATTTTTTAATCCATCATCCCTCTCTTGGTTCATGAATAATAATGACTTTAGAGTAGGACAATATTATTCCATTTAGGGTTGCATGTCTTCAAGGCGACTCAAATTTTGTTTTCCTTGACTAGCACATGTCAGAGAATCACCTTCCAAGTGTGGGAAGTGTTCCCGAATCTGTTGAGTCGCACTTTCCTGCGATCGTGCGACTTTCGAAGGAAATATCACATATCACGCGGCTATCAAAGGAAAGGCTAAATAGTCATCAATTTTTTAATTTCATATACATTGGACCTTAGGAGAAATTAAATTTTTGAACTTTCATAATGTCTTTAGCTGGAAGATATTCACATGTACGTTCTGATGGACAAATTTGGGTGTCTTTTAGAATGTATGATTTTCTGGTGTTAACAAGCATGATGCATAATAATCTAGGTATGTATAAAAGGTGAATCAAAGATAAATATTGGTGTTTCAAAGGTGTTTGAGAAGGCATAAAATGAATTAGTATTGATGTTGTTGGTGCATATTGTTTGGTGATTTGTTCAATATTGTGAAATTGTTGAATTTGATGGTGGTTTTATTAGTAATCAAAGACTTTTGTAGGTGTTTATATGGTGGATTTGGTGAGAAGTTGTAGTGAGAATATTTATTTTTTAATGACATAAGTGGCCTTTTAGTTCTATTTTGAAAATGGATGAAATATAGATCAACCAGGCTGGAAAGTGGTAGCTTGCAGATTAGGGGTAGTAGCTCCTTCCAGTGGGTGTTGGTAAATGTTCAGGGGCAAGAGTCCCTTACAGCGAGTGATGGTAAATGATTAGGGGTAGTAATCCCTTTCAGTGAAGATTGATAAACGAGCATGGATAGAAGTTACTTTCAGTAGCAACTGATAAACCTACAAGTAGTAGCTTGTGGGGCAGTAGTAATCAAGTTGAAGGTTGTAATAAATTGAATATTTGTGTCTTGTTTATATGTTCATCATGTGATTGATGATGATTTTGTTATGATTAAGTTGTGTTGCTGACCCATGAACAATTTCTAAACTGATTTAAAAGTAGAATTTGTGAAAAAGTGTACAATTTGGCCACACTATTGATCCCCCCCCCCTCTCTCAGTAGTGTCTTGGTTTCCATTGTTTCTAAAAATTGGATTTAAAGCCAGTGTCCTTCAAAATCAGTTTAATAGCTGGAAGGAAGATTAGGGATCATGGAGAACCATGACTGGATTATTTCAGATGGAGTTCCATTTTTGAATGGCTCAAATTATACAACTTGGAAGGTAAGGATGATAATATACTTGCAAGCTCTTGATCTTGATGTATGGATATCTGTGGAGAATGGATACATAGATGATAAGTTTGATAAACAAGATAGGAAGGAAATCATGAGACGTTTTTCTAAATCAAATGTTGAGAAAGTAATCTATTTTAAAACTGCCAAGGAGATATGGGACAAATTGCAGTCCATACATGAAGTATACATGCAAGTTGCATGTGATGCCAGGAGGCTTTCCTTGGAGGATGAAGCAGTAAAAGGTTCAAAAGAATTTAATATCATTAATCAAATGATTATTGTTCTATATCAATAGTCCAATTCAATGATAAACACCGAGAGAAAATGCAAGTAATTTTTTTTTTGTTATTGTAGAACAATAGGCCATTTATTTTCAATTTCCTAGTTGCAAGTATTGGTGAAAGTGAGAGTTTCTCATCTAGTTATAGTGAATAAGGAGAAACCTTAATAGAAATAAAAAATATGGAAAATGGTAAAGAAGACAACTTGGGTCCACCTCTGGTGAAGAGGAATAAAGGAAATTTCACGTTTTAGGAAAATAATCTCTAGTGTCATCAAGGGAACATAGTTTTGAGAGTGAAATAAAAACTTTTTGTGAATCTAGTTGGTCCTCTATTGATTTGGAAGACCTGTTGGGTGTGGAGCCTGATTATCTTCTTTGTTTTGTATCACAAAATTAGTCCCCTGTTATAAATGGGGTGGAAACACCACCCGTAATTAAATGTTGTCTCGAGGGTCCAGGGGGGAGGCTGTGACTTTATGGAGCCCCCCCTGGCGGGGGTTTCGGGGGCAGTTCCACCGAAGCTAAAAACAAATGTAAAATTGTCTTATAAAAGTAGTGTAATTTATAGTCAATCTGGGTCGTTCATTAGATGGATCATCTGATGGTAGAAGTTATGTTTAATTTAGGGTTTTTTGCCCTAGAAGGCAACCCCTCGTTTTATATGAGGGTATTGTATTGCGGCTGTGTATTGTATGTGTATTCTTAGAGCGAGAAACAAATAGGGAGACTGTGAGAGAGAACAAAGGATATTACAGTGGATCGGTTGTAGGTTGTGTCTCTTAATTTTGCTGGATAATAGAAAGGAAGGACTCGTTATTCGGGGTGGACGTAGCCCAAACTAGGTGAACCACGTATATATGTGTCTCTCTGGTTTTATGTGTTTTGTGTGTTTGTGTTTTCACATATTTTATGTGTTGCATTGCTCTGTAATATATAAATTTCTAACAAGACCTTTAAGAAAAAATATGTTTGAAGAGGCGGATCATATAAGCTCGTGAAGATATTAATGAATTCAAATATATAAATATGAATTTGGGAGAAGATAATAGAACATTAAAATAGAATATGTTGAATATTCAAAAGCAAGCAATATTTTAGGAGATTCAAACCAACCATTATTCCTCTCAAGCTGAGACATTGTTGGAATATGACAGTGAATTAGCATCAACATTAAATGGACCCACAAATTTGGTTAAAGTAATATCCGAAAACACAATAGTGGCAGAGAAAAGAGCGAAGCACCAAGGAGACCAAAATATCTCAAAAATCAAAACAAAGGTATGAAACCCATCATATGTTTTTATTGTAGTAACACATGGCACTTTGCCTCCATGTGTCTAGAGAGGAAAAATAAGGTGCAAAAATAAAAGTGGAATGTGTTATGTCAGCCACATCCATGAGTTGTTAAGAGAAATTCGAACAACCAAGCATAGTGAGTGTTTTCCCCTCGAAGGAAATATTTTCAGTGGCCCAAAACCACTAGGAGAATGAGTATATGTACAAGAAATTGGATAGAAAGAGGCCTTGGTAAGAATAACAATTACTTTGTCCCCTTCTTGAATAATATTGAATGCTACAGGTGCAATAGTTATGGGCACAAAGAAGTTGCAAGAAAATATAGCAAGAAATTCTCTTTTCTAAATGTTGTAATTAGAGGCATGGATTATGATGAGAGCCAACAAAGATAACTACACAAGATTTATTTTAGAATAAAATTGAATGGTGCATGGAGGTAGCGAAGAACAATGTTTGGATTTGAAGATAATTAGTAGAATATTGCCATATAATATTATGCAATTCCAGTGGTTGATATCTCTTATGTAACTTGCAATAAGCATAGACTCCAATAAGACAAAAGGAACAGTAACTTTGTTATTTATTAATTGTAGAGAGAAAGAAAATACAATGAGAAAGAGGAGAAAGAGGTAAATTGGATATTGGCCTTAATTGGTGCTAACAAAAGGAATGATCAGAGGTTTGTGTGCTCAGGAAATGGCATAAATTCACCCAGTCAGGTAGATCAACACAAGAAATGAGCTCATGGTGTTGACCAAATTCAACATACCCACATGTGGAAGAAAAGGGAGATAATCTACTCAGGGGAAGTAGAGCTCTTGTTCCTCTTCATTGAAAAGAAGAGGTTGTCTTCAAGGGAATCTAGAAAGGTCATATGAAAGGAGTAGAAAGGAGCATGCTAATGAATGCATTTTAGGGACAAGGTAAGTATTGAACGTTGTTTTTAAATCATATTCGTGATTATTTGTTTACTGTTGAAGTTACTTTTGCAAGTATTGTTTACAAATTCTGTTAGGGTCCCGTGATTTAGCAGATTGGTAGAACAAATGCACATGGTAACATAAGACAAGTCTTTGGAGTCCTAGGACCTAGCCTTCCTGGACTCAGAGAGGGCTCTCTCTATTATATGCAAAGGATGTGAACTTGTTTTCTTTAGATGGTTGATTTTAGGCTAGTTGTGAAGTTTAGGGTTTTGTTTGTTTGGTTGGGTAAGATAATCAAGTAGGATAGGTGGAGTGAGAGGTCATCAAATCATTGGGCTATGGAGTCTATGAAAGTCATGGATATCTCAACAATGATTCAGAGTGCATCATAGGGAAAATCTAGTGTGGTTAATGGATATTTAAGGTTATATGTGAAGTGAGATGAACATTAAGTTGGTGAATCAAGGTAGGGCAAAGGGCAGTGAAGTATCCTTTGTCATATACCCATAAACAAGAAGGTCTCAAATACTGATAAGAAAAAGATAATAATCATGAGATAGGGCAAACCATTAACTCAATGACAATACTTAAACAAATAGACATTCAAGATGAACAATTCAGTGAAACATAGAAAGAAAGAAATCCTATCTAACTTTAGTGATTTCACCTTGAAAGCTTGAAAACATATAAGATGACAAATAAATTTAATCAATGAAGAGGGAAATCCTAGACATCATCAATCAAGCTATAAATAACTTTGAGGCAAACTTATCAAGCATAAACAAAGGGCATGATGAAAACATGGCCTCTTTGGCTAAAACTAGCAAGTAATCCATCAAAGAGAGATTCCACAAACAGAGTTTAGATAGCATCAAATGAGCATGGCTAACCATAAAACATATTTGAAAAATACTTTATTAAATCATTAATGAAACAAACAAGCTTAGGTGGATCTAAGGAGCAGCTAAGAATTCCTTAAACTAACCCAGCAAAGGAAAACATAAAGACAATAGTAATAGGAAGGACTAAGGTGCCTCAGACAAAATTTCTTAGCCTATAATTTTATGATCTACTGCAACATAGAAGGATGGAAACAATGATAAACAAGAAAACATGAAAAAATTAGAGACACATCACCATTGACCAAGCTCAGGGTTCCTACAAGCCAACTTTCATCATCATCAATCAAATCAAATCATTCACAAGCTCCATAACACCAAATTGCTCTTCAACCTCAAAAAACCATGTATTGCTCTCAAAACTCATCAAATGCCAACATTAACAATGAGTCCTCAATGCCTTTTTAACAATTAAGGAGGAGAAAAACCTAATAGAGTCTCTAGAAGCCTATTGGCTAATATGAAATGTCACTATTGTCCTTGAGACCTTGCAAGGCCCAAGGCACAAAATATCTAAAACAAAATATCTTTTCAGGCATTTTTAGCAAAGAAAATGATATTTGAGGTCTGACAAGCCTCCTAAAACTTGCCAAGCATACATTGCTAACTTTCCCTCTGCTAAGGGCACATCATTGTCTTTTAGGATGAATTTACAAGCCAAGGGCGTAGCACTGGAGTAGGAAAACTGGGTCAACTTGCAGTAGTGTTTTGAAACCCTTCCCGATGTCATAAAAGGCTCCAAGATGGCCTGTTGGAAAGCCCGTTGAGTATAATTTAAAAATATACCCTTGTTTCTTTGATTTGACCTCTGCATCCTGTTCAAAAAGAAAAAAATACAAGGCTGGTAAAGGCGCAGCACATGTCCTGAAAAGCAGGCAGAATGGTGAAAATTAGGGTGTTTTTGACCCTTTTGGAGGACCAAAACAACTCCAATTGATCTGAAAATTTGTGAGAATGCTATATTTAAGATGAGGATTCAAAAAATGTGAGACTTTCCTCCTCAATATCCTCTGAGAAAAATCGTAGCACCATGTGTGCTACCCCCTTGGCCTCGAAATTAGCAAAAAACCAAAACTTGTCCAAATTCTCCCAAATTTGGTGAATGAGTGCATCATGGGTTTTGGGAGACCTATAGAGAAGCTTGAGCCAAGATTCTAGGCATAGCTTGGCCTTTTTCTTCTTTTAGTGCTTAAATTTCAATGAGGGCTTCCTTCAGTTTGGCACAAGCAAGTTTGTTTTTCATTGCATAATAGTTGGTCATCTTTTTTTGGAGAGCAAGGCCCCTCTTTATCTTCTTGAAGTACTTGTATTCATCTTTGTAATACTGAATGATACCTTGTGCCATCTCAAAATATCTTTCCCACTCCCTGATTTGTGCATCTTTGCTTTGGAGTAGTAGTCTAGTGGCCACCTCCTCATCTTCATTATCACTATCTAGGTCAATGAATTGTGGCTTTTGAGTAGTTTGCCTACTTCCCTTACCTTTCTTATCTTTTTTAATATTTTCTTTGCCCTTGTCAAGCCTTTGAGCTGATGTATATGGCAAGGTCCCTTGCCTTTTGGAGGCAGCAAACACTTGCCTTGATCCCCTTTGATATGTGAGAGGAATAAACTGAAATTTGTTTACTAGAATGCTCTTACCATGACTGATCTCAAGATTGCCTTTCCTTTCATCAATGCTCTCTACATTTATGTCTTCTTCATTTTTTTCTTGACTGCCCTCTTGAGACGTACTTTCATTTTCCTTCATGCTAACATCACTGTCATGACCTTCGCCACTATCATCAATCTCTTGACTGCTTTTTGGGTTCATAGTGTCACTAATATCATTATATTTAGGGCTATCAGTCATCATGATGTCTTCATTACCTTCATGACTATCATTAGTCTCTTCTTGACTTCCTGCACAATAATTATCTTCATTTTTTTCATCTCTGTCACTGTTTTTCCTACTACCTTTGTCTTCATCTTCAGTCTCTATATTGTCTTCTTTATTACTGCTTTTGTCTCCATCACTTCCTTTGTCTTCATAATCTGTTTCTTCTTCCTCATTATCTGTCTCTGTTTGTTCTTCTGTCTCTTCATTATCTATTTCTCTATCTTCATGATCATCAACATCATCCTCCTCTTCATTGCTTGCATCTACCACTTCTTCATTGCTTGCATTTGCCTCTTCTTCATCTATTTCTTCCTCACTATTTGGCTCACTGCCTTCTTCTTCTTCTTCACTGTTTTTCTCATTTCCTTTTTCCTTCTCTTCTTCTAATTCTACCTCTGTCTCTCCTTCTTTATCACTGCTTTTCTCTTCAAAATCTTCCTCTGTCTCTTGATTTTCATCATCATCCTCCTCATCATCACTTTCTGCTTCCTTATGACTATCATTTTCTTCCTCATGACAATCACTTTCTGCCTCATGACTATCACTTTCTTCTTCATCATATGTTTCTTCTTCCTCACTGTCCTTTGTTTCTTCCTCATAATCATCACTTTCTTCATTTTCATTTCCATCTTCTTCATCATTTTTCCTTTCTTCTTGATTGTCATTTTCCTCTTGACTGCCATTTTCATTTCCCTCTTCTTCATCATTTGTCCTTTCTTCTTGACTGTCATTTTCCTCTTATTCTGATGCTTTAGGAGAAGGTGAAGGAGGGAAGTTCTCTTGGGGAGAGGATTCATGTGTGGATGAGGAATCATGGTCAGTGTCAGTTGATGGAGGAATGGAGGAAGGTGGATGAGATGATGAGGGTAAAATTTGTAGAGGAAGAGGTTGTGGATTTTTGAAAACATCATGGGTGATGAACACTTCCCATGGGATACCATGTTGCTCTAATTGATGCAACACAATCATCTTGATAAGAGAATGGTGGAAAAGACTCTGCATTTGTTGTGAAGGAGGCCTATTTTGCACAATGTATGACATCTTATCAATACTTCTATAAAGGTAATAGGGAAAATGTAGTAGCTTGGCCCTAGTGAAGTGCATAAGCAGTCTTATATGGTAGGAATAAAGTCTAGAAAACTTCCCCTCGCATGTAAAATACTTCATGATGACTTTCATTAAAGGGGCATATCTTTCCAACAAATGGGAAAAGGGAAAAATAGTTTTTCAATCAGCTTGGTATCTTGGTTTCAAGAAAGGCTGATAATGGCTCAAGTCCAAATTCACCTGTTTCAACCATTTTTATCCCATACAAGATATTCCAATGGCCATAGCAATTGTATTGGTGGATAGCTCAAAATTTACCCCAGCTAGATGCACTTGATGGTCATAGACGTTGAGGACAAACAGTCTGGTCAACTCAGGGTGACTTTGGACTCTTTGTACTCTCTCACAGAAATCAAAACGACCCACCTCTTGGAAATAGGCAAGTGTTGTAGGGGAGGTTTTCAACTCCGTGGTGTTAAAAGGTTCAAATCTATTTTCTCTTCCACCCTTTCTTTGTTGTTCTCTAGGCCTTTGGCCCCCCTTGCCACTGTCACTACTGCCTTCTCTAGACATTTTACCTTTTACCCTTGCTTTGAAATCAAAACCCTGAAATTATTTGTGAAATGATATGGAGAGGGCAAGTGAGATGATAATGAAAGGCAGTGATTGGCAGGTGAAGGGGAATGATGAGTGAAGAAGGACAATTTGGGCCTCAGTGTACCTTCAGTTTGTGGATGGATGGGTTCCCTTCAATCAACAGTGTTTTTTAGCATGGGGACCAAGCTTTTCTCTTCCTCTAGGGTTTCTACCTTTCTCTCTAATTTTATCTTTTAAAACAATATGAAATAGTGGCAAGCATATAAATACATGTTATGAAAACCGTCAGGAGGTGCCAGGAAAAGAATTGGAGGTGTTTTGAGCAAATTTGAGGGCTTGCTCTGGCTTGAAAGGCTTCCTGGCTAAACGTGTAGCACAGGAGTGCAGCATCAGGCCAGTCGGGTCGGCCCTGCACAGGTTGTCAAGTCGGCCCTGAACATAACACAGGAACGTAGCACCGATGGAGGGTCTTCATGCAGCGTCTGAATGGCCAGGCGCGTAGCGCCGACAGACCTGCATGGTGTCGGGTCCTTCCAGGCAGAGTCTGAACAGGAAAGAGCATGACAAAGGCAATCTTCACAGTGTCGGGTTTCTCCTGAATGCGCCCTTTGGTTGGCTATTGAACGAGCAAAGGCTTGGGCCTATCGGGCCTTTGTGCAGTGTGAGAGGGTAGCGCGCAGCGCCTAGGCGGAGGATAGAACTCTGCACACTGTCGAGTGCTGCTAAACGTGTCTCTGTGCATGGGTCCTCTGCCGGGTCTGCACATTGTTAAACATGTAGCGCCTTTTCAAAGGCGCACAACACAATGTTATATCCTTTGAAGAATGTACACACAGGCGTGTAGCACAGATTTTCAGAAGCATTGCGTAGGGCTTCTCTTGCCCAACTTTTTCCAGAATGCAGGAATTTTCCCTTGAAATTTTTCTCTCCTTGTTAAGTGATAAGAGAGTTGGAAAAGGGAAACTTAGGTGCTTTTATACCTTTCGAAAATAGATCAAATTTGTAAAAACCCACTTTGCTATGTTTTCCTTTGGTCACTTTATAATTTTCACTAATATTTCTTTGACTCTTTTTGCAGGTGACTTACAAATTTCCCAAGTGATTTTCTTTGGTGATGGTGTACTGAAAGGATGAAGAGGTCCCCTTTTTATTCTTGAAAATCTGGGCACTGTTCAAACTGTCTCTTCTAATAAATTAAAACCATTGTTCTTACCCTTTTTGGAATTATTGAGTGTAATTGACTTAAAACATGTGTTTTCACCTTCTTACTGATTGTGACAGTAACATGTTCACTTTGACAAGGTTTAGAAAATTATACCATGTTATGTCATCCCCTTGGCCACTTCTGATTTCTGCAGGTGCCTATAACACATTTTCCTTTGATCCTTTTGTCATGTGTTTGGATTTTTACAACCTTTAGTTACCCAACAAGGATTTCATGGTTGGCATGATCTTCCATTTTGACACTTTACCTCATGCTTTGCTTATCTTGACCATTTTAAAGACCTTTGAATGCACTTGAAAGCTTAGGCTCCCTCATACTGATACTCTTTACAATTTGTCCCTTTGATGTAGTGAAAACCCCTTTTATCTTGGTAAACCATGGAGATCACCTTTAGATATCCTTTGAAAACCTTATGCCATCATGATGGAGATTTATGACCTTCATTTTACTTCTTTTCCTACCTTCTCAATCTTTAGGCTTTAGGGCTTTTTCCCTTCTTCATTTATAATTTATATAAACCTTCAAATCATACTTGGTTGGGTTGATGGCCTTTGTCCTTGTGATCCTTTGCATTAGCTCCTTGCTTGGCAACACTGTCTAGCCAATTGTTCATAAAAAACCTGATTTTATTTTAAAATAGGCATGTTGTCTCTCCTTTGTTGTGAATGTCCTTTGTGATGATTTTAGCCTCTTTACTTACCTCTTTTTCTGCTGATGGCCATCTTATTCATTCCTGCAGAAATGTATAAGATGGGCAGTTGTCTTTTGCAGAAGTTGTGCTTTGACCAAGGAGGCCTTTCTTGAAGGATTTTTGATACCTTTTGGACAATCATATTCTAACCTTCTTCCTCTTTGATTTCAGCCTCTTGGCACAGGAAAAACAAATATTTAGAACACCAAAACAATCCTATGACTTGTGAAACCCTAGGTGACCTAGTGGGAGGCCTTTTGGACTTGGCCTTTGGATGAAAACTTGACTTAGGGTTTTTAGGTGTAAAACAAGGTTTTGAAAAACCTTATGCATTGTAGACCTAAAAACTGATGACTTTGATTTATTTAAAGAGCCTAGAAAGGTAGCTTGAAACCACCAATGCTCGAGGCACTTGATGAATAGGGGAAAAGGTTAGGCTACTTGGCAATCCAAGGTGGAAGTAAAAAGGTTAGGCAAGTCAAAACATAGTGGTAAGGTTAGAGGTGGAAAAAAATAGTGAGAATGAGTGGCATAAGCCCATGATTGGTCTTCTGGGAGTGATAGGCTGGCCATG
Source organism: Pinus albicaulis (assembly GCA_034641835.2). Classification (NCBI taxonomy): domain Eukaryota; kingdom Viridiplantae; phylum Streptophyta; class Pinopsida; order Pinales; family Pinaceae; genus Pinus; species Pinus albicaulis. The sequence goes on along the minus strand of JAXQQM020075571.1, from coordinate 60,090 downwards.
ACTTGATAGAGTAGTAAAATAGTGAAAATTTTATCTTGAGGATAATGAAGGCAGTGGGATTTCTAGAACTCACAATATTCATGAATTTTGTTTCTAGAAATCTAGGATAAACATTTATTCATCTATAGAAAGCAAAAAATTATTGATGACTAACAGATTCCTAACTCAAAGAGGGATAATAGCCACAACGGGAGTATACTCAAGTCAATATTTGAGTATCCAATTATTCATTAATAGCTGGTATTGTTGGGTCATAAAAAGGTATCTTTTGAACACCTAATCAGGCTACATTAATGATCAATCCGGGAGCGACTTTTTATTTCAAGAGTGTACTCTGTTTGAGGCTACAATTAACTAAGAGTAATGCTATGAAGATGTAGTACATAATGTTGAATACAAGAGTAAATGGATGCTTGTAAAGAAATCTAATTAGAGTGACATAAATGAAAATGCTTTGAAATCTTAACTACATCAATCTGTAAACCATTGATCAGGGATACAGTAGTAGTAACTCTTTCCCTTAGAAATCGATGCAACTGAAATCACACTGAGGCAAGATAACCAATCTGGGAACTTGGAAGCAGTAACTAGTGTCCTCTACAGTTGGTGGTCTTGTTATGAAAGAAATAGAAATGAACTCAAACTACTTGCTGATAAAAATAATTGAAAAGGAACTTCCTCTAATAACAAAATCTAGAAAGGAACAACAACTTATAATTCCTATGCATAACAATTGTAACCCATCTATCTGCTAATCTAAAGCTATGAATCATAAATGAACAATAAGCAAAAATGGAACAGCAACACGAATTGAACAACAATTGTAATTTTAACACAATAAAGCAACTAATCTCCATACTCCAATCCTATCGACAGCCGATACTACAAAACAGTTAATTATAAAAAATCATAAACCAATAGAACAACAACTAGAATTAAATATAGAACAACAAAGATTTATAATGATGGCAAGGAAAATAAACAACGAATGCACTTCTTGCAAAGGATAGAATAGCAATGCAATTCGTTAATGAATCTGTATTCAATCCAATAGCAGTTAATCAACTCTTCAATCGTAATAAACTTTAAACACAACTTCACACAACAGTAAGAAAATATTAGAAATACAAACAGCAAGGTAATTCCACCAGAGTCGGGCCCTTAGCGCCAGTGAAATACTGTAGGGCTACTTCAAAACTTAAGAGATGAAACGAAATGCGTCTTTGATATTAATCAAACATAAATTATTACAACGACTGTTCTCTTAAAGCCGAGAGTCAATAAACAATATTACAGAGGAAATTTTTTAATATGAGAACTTCTGACTGACCCCCTGATCACTAAAGGACATTTCTTTATATATCAGACCCTGACGGACAAGACGAGGAATAGGATGAGTTTGAACAACGATCCCTCAAGATCGAAGGATCCTGAGGGATTCACTCCCCTTCGTTTAGTCATCATCTTGTTTATTTTGACCGAAGCCAAGCTGCCCCCTACCTTTTTTTGGCAATGCGTTTAGATCTCCTTGTCTTTGGCTGGATTTGGTTTAATGCTGATGGAGCAGCAGTTGCATTAATCTCAGCCTCGCCTTTGGTACAACTGTTCACTTCGTCTAATTCCTGTTTTTGTCAACAAAAAGCAACATTTAGTCATATTTTACAATAAACATAAACCTTTCCAATTCTACCATAATTCTTATAATAAATTACCTTCCCAAGGTAAAAAGGAGTATGTCTATAGTAAAAGAATGAGAAAATGCATAGTAATTTCATACCTTTTTCACTGCCCAACAGGTATCAGTAATTGGTATCATTTGTTTGTTGCAAAAAAAAGGCTAGTGAAATTTATTTTATAATGTTGTTCTGTTGGTAACTGGTATGTAATATTCCTATATTAGCTTGCAGCTAATTGGAATATTAAAGTTTTGTTTTGTCACTTAGATAGGTGAATAATTGGGTAAGGAGACCCATAAATCTCTTTATAGGGAATAAAATCACTTCTCATGTGAATGTGGATCATCTTTTCATTTGAATAAAGCACCCTTAGGTGTGAAAAGGGGTAAGAGCATGTGGACTAGGTCAATGTTGACCAGATCAACAACGTTGTTATGGAGATCATGGAGGATTAATGGAGGACAACACAGTCATTTAAGAGGAGTGTATGCATGAGAGTAGCTCCTTTATTGAGTGGGGCATAGGGTGAGGAAGCTCATCAAGCATAAAAGGAAGAGGATGGTATCATTAGAAGACATGGATTTGTATTATTTATTTTGATCTTATCCGATTTGGATTTGTCATGTGACATTTCTGTGCATGATTTTGCTGTTTAGCAGGGTCTGCAGTGCTGTTTAGCACAAGGGTTTTTCCGAGAGGAAATCCCACCTTCATCATCGGGGGTCTTAGAGTGCCTAATCAGGAGAGGTTACCTTTAGTAGCATTACCAATATCTGGAATTTTTCCAAGCTTCAGTCTCATATACAATGCAGTTATGTTTAGAGTTGTGTTGTGTTGCAGGGGTGTAGTAGTGGAGGAGAGAGATCTCCAATTTCTGAGCTAGTTTTCCATTGGAGGGATCATCCTTTCATCTAGAAGATTATGAGGAAGTTCTCAGGGCCTCATTTCATATTTTGGCACCGGGTCAAGTAGCTATCATCAGCTACAACACAGTTTCCCTAAAGGACTGCGTTATTTTAGAGAGAAGCTGCAACAGTGGGTTTATTGCCCTAGTTGGAGGAGTTGTGTTTCCTTTGAGGGGATCAGCCCTTAATTTATGATAACTATTGGAGGAGGATTATCCATTTCATATTTCAAATCACCACCTCCTATCAGTGATTCAGTTGTAGAGATTATTCATCCCTAGGGCCAAATCTGCTATTTTTGTAGATTGAGTATTTCCGGAAACCTTTTCTGGGTTGTCTTGGAAATTTCTTTGGGAGCATGGATCTACAGTATTGGAACTTTTGGAGAATTATATCAGAAGCAATACATTTTCCTATCTTTCAGCTACTATTCTACCATAGATTGCGCAGTTTCTACATTCCTATATTTCATGTATTAACAACATTTCATATTTAGGTGTATGATTTCATGGGAGGCTTGTTAGCCCAATATTGAGTGAGATTTTCCTCAAGATCTTGTACCTATTTTGTTGTTATAATCATAATGGAATGGATCTATGGTTTTTGCATGGCTTGATCTATTTATATTTCTGCATATTACCAGTTTTATGTGTTATATTGATGCTTTCCCAATTTTGGGATAGTACAATGGTATCAGAGCATAATCTTGGCTCAACCTGTGTACTTCAGCCATTATTTCATCTAAGGAGGCTTCTCATAGAAAGGAGAAGATCCGCAGAAGAGAGGAAGGAAAAACTCCATTATCAGGAAAAATGGAAGGGAAGGAGTTCTCAAGACTTCTTCTTCAAACTATGCAGGGCATTAACAGAGAAATCAAAGAGATGAGGATGGAGAGATATAGAGATTCTCCAAGAAGGCTTATACATGAAGAAAGCTCCATATTTTCACATTATGGGTGTGAGAATTCAGCTACACCATCAGATCTACAACGTGGTACCATGCATACAAAGAGAAGAAGAGAAGGAGAAACACCAAAGGAGGAGACTCTTGGTGACTGTCTCCAAGGATATGAATCTCAGTATAGAGGATTCAAGGAGCATCTAAAATTCCAAGGGTTTTGTCAAATCAAAGAATATAGAAGACCCAGTAACCACAATAGAAGAAGAGGGTGCATGTAGCACACTTTGGGTATATTCTTTCTACCTACTTTTGATGGGTCACCCAAGAGCGCAGCCAAGGCTTGGGTAACTTCAGAAGAGGAAGCCATTAGAGTAGTAGCACTGCATCTTGAAGGTAAGGCTTATGCCTAGTGGTTTTATGAATCTTCTTCATTGAATAATTAAAATATATCTACTTCTGCAAATTTCACTAGGAGGTTAGTGAAAATATTTGATCAAAGACATTCTAAAACTTCCTTGGGTGAGCTAGCCAAACCCAAGAAATTAGAACCTTTGCATGAGTTGGAAGTATCCATGAAACTAACTCCATTTCAGAATATTGTTGAGGGAGTTAAATATTTTCAACATGCTTTTCCAAGGGCAAAAGCCCCACTTCAGCAAGAAATTTCTTCTTAAGAAGAAGACATGAGGATTCCTCCTTCAAGAGGGGATCAAGCCAAAGGATCTCTTAATGATGAGGTATTCTCCAATTATGAGGAGAATGAAGAGGAAGAGCTATAAAGATCCTCCAGCGCTGTGACAACGGGAGGAGATCCAAAACCAATTGGAGATGTAGATGAAGCAATTGATTCAACTAGAGGAGCTCTTGTATCTTTGCAAGAAGTTCCAAATGATCTTACATATGAAGATCAGGAGCAGCATGTGTCTATGTTGATAGGCAATGAGACAAAACAATGGAGGAAGTGTGTGGTTGATGGAGTCATTTATTTCCATGATTAGATTTACTTGACTAGAGACTCCAAGCTCAAGGAGGGGATTCTACATGCAACATATGAGGCACTCTTTTGAGAGCATGAGGATTCCATTGAGTCCTATCACACCATCATGGAGGGATTCTATTGGGAGGATCTCAAATAATATGTACACCAACATATCAAGAGATATGTAGCTTGTTTGATGTATGAGGAGGAAAGAAACCACCTTGCAAGGTCGTTTCAATCACTTCCCCTTTTGATGAAGAGATGGGAAGTTTCATCTAAGGAATTATTCACTAACTTGTCTACAATATATGGTAAATATTGTGTTTTGATGCTTATTTATCAACTAACAATGTATGTACATTCCTTTACCATACATCTGCATCACATTGCTCTACAAGAGAGCAAGCATATCTTTGGATTTCATGGTCCTTTTGGGACTACATTCAATGATGGGATTGGCCACTTTCTAGATGACTTTGGGCAAGACTTGTTTTTCTTGGTTCATATCCAGCCAACACTTAATGTCCTCTACTATTTTCAAGATTTTGAGAAGCTTATGGCAGCAAGCAAGTAGTTGGATTTCCACTTATCATATCATGTTTTGAGACAACTAGAAGCAGGACAACGTTGGCCTCACTTGATGGAATATTTTCACCATCCAATATGTCATATGACACTTAGTCCATGTTTATTTTGGAGCACATATGGTGATGACACTCTATTCACTATATGTAGGAAGGATTGGGCAAGAAATATTCCTAGAACCAAGGAGTGGGATTAGAATATTCCTAGTATCTTTTGGCTTCATGAGGACTATATTATTGCAGCTCCAAATTTATCATAAATGGAGAGAGAGACAACGTAATTTGAACAATTGTATCTCTCATTTTCAGTCATGAAGCCCCTACACATTGCAGAAGTAGGGGATTTGTGATTGTTTCTATGAGATACCAAGGATGGCTCACTTTGTTTGGATGATAGCGTGGATATTGGAGTTTCTCATTGGGATTAAGACACCCAACATTTACCAGCTCTCATGCCTTGAGGAGACCAATGGACAACATATAATTTTTTCCATATATCTCCCACTTCTTCATGATGAGAGCTATTTCGTTTATCTACCAAAGGCTAACTTGTATACTTGGGAGGAGACATATCCATTGGAGGTTTTTGCAGTATCCTTGCAGTTGCTTGAGGACAAGAAATTTTTTGGAAGGGAGGACTGTAATATTCCTAAATTAGCTTGCAGCTAATTGGAATATTAAAGTTTTGTATTTTCACTTATATAGGTGAATAAGTGGGTAGGGAGACCCATAAATATCTTTATAAGGAATAAAAACACTTCTCATGTGAATGTGGATCATCTTTTTAGTTGAATAAAGCACCCTTAGGTGTGAAAAAGGGCTAGAGCATGTGGACTATGTTAATTTTGACTAGATGAACAACATTGTTATGGAGATCATGGAGGATTAATGGAGGATAGCACAGTCATTTAGGAGGAGTGTATGCATGAGAGTAGCTCCTTTATTGAGTGGGGCCTAGTGTGAGGAAGCTCACCAATCATAAAAGGAAGAGGATGGTAGCATTAGAAGACATGGATTTTTATTATTGATTTTGATATTTTTAGATTTTGATTTGTCATGTGACATTTATGTACATGCTTTTGTTGTTTAGCAGGCTCTGCAGTGCTGTTTAGCACAAGGCTGTTTCTAAGCGGAAATCCCAACTTCATCCTTAGGGGACTTAGAGTTCCTACTTAGGAGAGGTTATCTTGAGCAGCATTACCACTATTTGGCATTTGGACAAGCTTTAGTCTCATATACAGTGCAGTTATGTTTAGAGTTGTGTTGTGTTGTAGGGGTGTAGCAATGGAGGAGAGAGATCTCCAACTTCTGAGCTAGTTTTCCATTGGAGGGATCATCATTTCATCTGGAAGCTTGTGAGGAAGTTATTAGGGCCTCATTTCATATTTTGGCACTAGGCTAAGTAGCTATCATCAGCTACAACACAGTTTCCCTCAAGGACTGCGTTATTTTAGAGAGCAGCTGCAGCAGTGGGTTTATTGCCCTAATTGGAGGAGTTTTGTTTCCTTTGGGGGGATCAACCCTTCATTTAGGAGATATATTGGAGGAGGATAAGCCATTTCATGTTTTATATTAGCCACCTCCTATCAGTGATTCAGTTTCAAAGATTATTCAACCCTAGGGCCAAATATACTATTTTTGTAGATTGAGTATTTCCGAAAACCTTTTCTAGGTTGTCTTGGAAATATATTTTGGAGCATGGATCTATAGTCTTGGAAATTTTGGAGAATTGTATCAATAGCAATAAATTTTCCTATCTTTCATCTGCTATTCTCCCATAGACAACACAATTTTTTCATTCTTGTGTTTCATGTATTAACAACATTTAATATTCAAGTGTATGCTTTCATGGGAGGCTTGTTAGCCCAATATTGAGTGAGATTTTCCTCAAGATCTTGTGCCTATTTTTCTATTATAATAATAATGGAATGGATCTATGGTTGTCTCATGTCTTGATATATTTATATTTATGCATATTACCAATTTTATGTGCTATATTGCTGCTTTCCCAATTTTGGGATATTACATGGTATTAGGCATTATATTTGCAGTGAAAGGAGAATGATCAAAGGATGATGAAACTTAGTTATAAAGTTCTCAAAAAATGTTATCAGTGGCATCAATTCAACAATTTACATCATTTCAACACTTGGTATCAAAGGTACTATCAATTGGTATTTATAGTCATTAGAATCCTTGTTAGAGTATGGTGTTCATGTTGTCAATATGAGATTGTAAGTCCAATTGTTTGTAAGCAAGTCCTAATGAATTTTGTTCATGATGGGCCAAATATATAATGGTTAATTTTTTGTCATTAGAAGTCTGCCAAGTGAAGTACAATTTAAGGTTTTTAAGCATGCATTGGTGAGAGTTCCTCTATCTTTGTCAAGTAAGAAATTCTTAGCATTGTACTTTGTTGTTCATCAGTTTCCAATTGATGGTGTCATGCATATGAAATTTTGTTATTATTGATAGAGGTCATGTGTATGTGTCTAGGTAGGCACTATTATGAATGTAATCCTAGCCAAGACTCAGACCAATAGGAACTAATTCTCATGGCTCAATTGCACAAGCATATGTTGTTTTAGCAAGAGATCCCTCTTGCCCGCTTTAGGCAGTGATTGGGAGAAATTGATCCTTTCCCTTAAAATAAATATTCTTAACAAGACAAATAGGAATCTACTTGGATTAGATCAGAGGCACCTGAGGTTTTCTGCATAAGAAGAAGCAATTGGTAGGTCCACAAGATCAGAAGACAAAGGGATATTGTTGATATGGGGAGCATGTTATTATCTTCACCATTGATTTCAAAGGGGGAGAAGTATTGTTGATAAAAAAAGGATGGTAAATAACCTCATACAAATAGGGATAAGAAACTCAAGCAAAACACAGAAAGAAGCATCAAAGAAGAGAATTACACTTGTCTTTTCTTGATCATTAGTGAATCATTGGTGATGATGTTTTGTTTGATCTTGGTGTTTCCATAAATTGCAAAGGGGTATATTTTTGGGAATATGTTATCCGTTGGGGTCCTGTGTTTTGATATTTTGGCAAATAAAAAGACAAGGCAAAATCAAACCAATCTTTAGAGTTCCAGGATCTAGTCCTCCTGTTCTCAGAGAGGGATCTCTCAAATTTATTTGTTTGCAAAGGTTTATCTTGTTTGCTTTGGGTATTGGTTTTAGACTAGTTATTAAGTGCAAGTGTTCGTTTGTTTGTTTGGTTGAAGGACATAGCAGAACATGAAAGTTCTAGGAAAGATAGATAGAAAAGGGAAATGCCAGATTCATTGGGCAATGGAGTCAAGAAGAGGTCATGAAAAACTAGTCAATGGATATGGGATATCAAAGGGCAAATATAACTTGGCCACAAGGTCCTTTGGTTTTGTGAATTAGATGGACATCAATGATTTGGAAAGAGATTTTGAATTCTCAAAAAAGGGAATTTGAAAACATAACTTGAACATTAAAGAGGTATTTGATAGACAGGGCTGACCATGAGTTCTACAAACCACACTTCAAGCAAATAATGACTTCAAAACAACTTTTAAAATGAAATCTAAGATTCGGGAGCACATCCTATTTCCTCAAAGATTTTATTTCAAATGACTTAGAAAATAGAAAAGATTCACTGATAATTACAGTCATAGAAGAGGGAACACCTAAAAACATCTATGATCACAACTATAAAGACCTTCAAAACAATTTTTCAAGAAAGGACAAAGGGCATGATCAAAACAAACCTCCTTGGCTAACTTAAAACAATGGTACTTCAAAGGGAGACTTCAATAATAGCTTTCAAGTGATAGCAGACAAGTAGGGAAAACCATAAATCATGATGAAACCAACTATTTTAACTATTATAGAAATAAACAAGCATGAGGACTAAAGAGAGAGATTGAAGACTCTAAAATACCTCAGCAGAAGAAAACATAAAACAGTGAAATATGAACAGGTCTAAGGTGCTTCTAGGAGTCATTTCTTAGCCTAAAAATTTCATCCTACTGTAGTAAGCATTTATGGAACAAAATGAAAACAGGAGAAAACATTAAATAGTTTAGAATACTTCACCAACATCCAAGCTCATGGATCCAATGGTAGAGACTTCTCAAGAACAAGCATGCAACATCATCATCAAGCTTCCAAGACTTCAATTTCTTCCTCAACTTTGGACAAACTATGTATTATTTCAGAGAGTTTCAGTATTACAACTAGTGAACAATCAACCAACCTGTATCTCATCTTCTTCAGAAGTATTTATAGAATAAATGAGGAGGTGGAAGAGTTTTAGGATTGAAGTGTAATAAATTCTACACTAAATGCAACTCCTAGCCTCGAAAACCATGCAAGGCCTAAGGTAGGAGAGCATTGAATTATGATTCTGTTCCATTTACTCTGTTTCTGTCTTTTTAGACTTAAATGGGCAAAAAGATTGACTTCGAGGCCTATTTATCTTTTTCAATAACTTCACTGACAGTTTTAGAATTTGTTCTTCGTTTCTCAAAGAATAAGTAGGCCTCTTTGATTGCTTTGAGGTCACAGTGGTTTCTTTGGTATTTGGGATCACCCAATTAGCCCCCATGCATGGAGGCTTCTCGGATTGATATATTTCTTTGTTTTCCCTAAAACACCTTTAATTTACTTTAGATCTGAGTTTTAGGCCTAATTTGGCTTAATCTCTGTCTTCCGGTCTTCATACTGTTTTTAATTGTGTGGATTAGGGCTTTGATGGTTGAATTTATGTCTTAATCCTCTTAAAAACTCTGATTTGAACTTTAAACCCTGATACTCTTTAATCTTCTATCTTCAATGCTGATTTTCTTCAATAAATGGTCTCTGACTGTGTTTTTTGGCTGTGTTGCAGGTGGGCGAAGGGTTCTTATAATATTACCAATGTTCATGAGACATGGTAAAAATGGCTATTCGAACCCTGTATATTCATGTTCTTCATTGATAGTGGCCTGGGGGATCGTCATCCCCGACCTTTTATTTCCTTTTAAAACTATGGAGAAACCTTGAAAACCTGCACAAAAACGAGAAAAGTTAAGAAAATCTGTGAAGGATAGGTTTAGGATGCTTTTGGAGGCGAGGTTAAATCGTGGCCGTCGATCCAGATAAATCAACGATCGAGATTTCTCGATGGGTTGATGGGGAGGCAGTTGGATGAAATGAGGGTCAGATTAAGTCCGAGCCGTTAGCTCTCAGAGATCGATGGTGAAGATTACTTAATGAAAAGCTTTGGGAGCAAAGGTGCGGGTCAAGCGAAGGGGCCGCGTTATAATATAAACCATTAGATTAGGATAATCAACGGCCAGGATTAAAAGCAAAAATAACATTGTGGAGGAAAGTGGTTTCACGGAAAATCAGCAGCAGTTTTCGCGCGACTCGGAGGCGGTAACATGGTTTTAGCTTTTGGAACGCGATATAGGTCTGCGTTCGACACGTGAATTTCTAAAATCGCCTATATCGTGTAAAAGTTGTGCACTGTGGGATGGGCTAAAAAATTACGCGATATGGATTATAGGCCGTCGGATTGGATGATCCAGATCTAACGGTGCAGGTAGAGCGCGATATATGAAGAGTTGTGGGATAAAGAATAGGTGGGGTCCAAGTGACGTCAGAAAGATCGGCACATAATGGAGGGGTAAAAGGTTATCTGACCATTGAATTTCTTTTATAAATGTTATAATTGAAAAAGGGGTGGAAATGAAAGAAAATGTAAAAAGGGCGGAAAAATGGAGCATGACGACCTTAGATATCTGAAGATTGACGGTCAGGATTTACTTTTAAAACCTTCTATTGGAAACAAGGATTATAAAGGAATGGTAAGGTTTTCAAAGGAAAATGATGGAGAAACACAAAGAAGAGAGGGCCCACTATTTTACATAAGGGTGGAAGGAGGATGAAAGTGGGCCATCAGATCTAGAGGATCGACGGCTGAGATCTATTGATGGAGGACAAAGAGAAGGGCGGGGTTAAAAAGTGGAAGCATTGTGAGCCGTTGGATCAAAGAATGATCAACGGTGGAGATTGGATCGCATCGAAAAAATGGGAAAAGGTCGAAACACCAGGTCGTTTGATTTTGCGATGCGTGATTAAGTGGTGGCCATTGGATCGAGGTGAGAGATCAATGGTCAGGATTTAATCAGCGGGCGCGATGTCGGAGGCTATGGGTGGAGCGCGAATAAATCTTAGCTGTTGGTTCTTGTGGATTTCAAGGGCTAAGATTTAATTACGGGATCACAATCGGATGATAGAAAAGGGAATGGACAAAAGGAATTTAGATTGTCGATTTGCGATGGAGCGATAGCCATCGATATTAAAGCTAGATCGACGATGGAGATTTAGTCACGAAGGCCAAAGGTGGAAGACGGGCTTTGAAAAGGGAAGCAATATGGAACGTTAGATCTAGGTGGAATAGATCAGATCAACGGTGGAGACACAATCGCAGGGTCGCAATCAGAGGGAGGCAAAGGGATGGCACTTCATATTTTGCGTGGTGTGATTAAGCGCCAGTTGTCAGATCTGGGATTAAGATCGACGGTGGAGATTTAATCGGAGGGGTGATGGAGGAAGATTGTGGGTGCGATGTGACTTTAGTGCTGGTTGTTGGATTTATAAAGATCAACAGCGGAGATTGGATCTGGGGTTGAAAGGAGAAAACTCATCGCATCGAAGATTTTTGGAAGAACAAAGGAAAAACATAAATAGAAAGCTCTGATATGCGATTTGTGATTAGGCCTTAGTGGTTGTTCACGGCTCCGGGTTTTATGCGGGGAAAAGGAGCTGGGGCTAAAGCCAAAGGGGCTTAAAGCCTTAATGCAAAAAGACTCTTTTTCAGGATTTTTTAAGGATTTTCAGAGGATTTTGGGGGTCCCGATAAGAGTAAAAAAGGGGTTTAAAACCTTATAAAGAGATTTTACAAGGCTTTAAAGGGAATTTTGAAGAAATGAGAGGAAAATGGAAGGGTTTATGGATGAAGTGAAGAGGGAAAATGGAGAAGTGAAAAATGAGAGAAAATGAGGCCTCTTAAGCAGTTCTTCTCTTGGAAAAAAAACAGTAGATCTTATAGGATGATGAGGGAAACAACAGTGAATATTAACTAAAGGATTTAGTTATCTTCATAGAAACTTCAAGGATGATAGGTTCTCAAAGGGGAAATATCTCTTGGAGTTTTGAAGAAAAACATTAGCCACTTTTTGGTATAATAGAATTTATCAGTGGCTCCACTTGGGGAAGACAGCTGGTTCTTTAGGTGTCTAGAACCTCAGCTGCAAATATCTGGCTCCTATTAAACCAGTGCCTTAATCCATTGGGCAGCAACCTTTCTTTTTGGTGATTTCTGCAGCAATTTAAAACAACAGAATTCTGTCTGAACAACATGTCTACCTACCCATTCCTAATTATCCTAACATTTTTTCTTCTTTTCCGAGTGCATTTAGACTGGAAAACTCTCTTCAACAACATTTTATTCTTTTGAAAAACAAAAAACTAATATAAGTTTAATCTTATTCCTCCATGAACTCAGTTTAAACAGTTGAGTTCATAAGCTTCTCTACCTAACTACTGTCTGTCAGGACTAGACTATCTGACATAATTTTATTCTCTAAATCAAAAACAGAAATTTAAAAGCAGACAAGCCAGGATTGAACAGTCTAACTTGTTGCTGATCTATGGCATAAAAACAAGCTACACATAGACTTCTATTTTGCAGAAGATTTAAAACAAAATGTGAAGGCTTAAGATATGAAAATTTAAAACTTCCTTCACTATCTCTTCAGCTCTGATTTTGAATTTGTTTGAGTTGTTTTTTCTCTCTTTCTGGTTCAAGTTTTGAACCTATTAGAACCAGTCTCCTTTTTATCTCAAAGGTTCATGATTTGAACATGTTTGAACCCTCTTTCTTCTAACCTAAACTATCTTACTAATAAGTCAAGATTGAGCTGTTTGGAAAATCTAATTCACTAACCTATCAGCAGTAAATTGAAAAGCTAATCAGTCATGATTAGGCTGCATGACTAACTAGAAGTGTGTTTATAGGAGTGGTATTTAAGATTGCACACTTTCAGACTTTGTTTCTTTTTTTGGTATGGGGCTGTACCTTTCTTGTTTTTACAATCTGCCCTCTTTTCTCTTTTCTATTGTTTTTGGATTTTTATTTTTCTAACTTTGAATGCAATGTTCAAACAATGATATTTACAATGAAAAAATAAAAATGCTTTGAAACTCATGACTCTTGGCAGAAGTAATGCTTGAGCATCCTGCCATTGACCGAACCTCCATATAAGTCTTCTCCATTCAGTTCTTTTAGGAAAAATGCATTGTGACCCCTCTCAACATAATAATATAGGGTCCTTTCCACAAGTTCTCAAACTTGCCATGTTTTCCCTTTTCTTCTCTTCTCGAATCTCATTTAAGAACAACATTTCCAACTTGTAAATTGTTTGCCTTAGTCCTTTTATCAAATAGATTCTTTATATTTTCTTGGACTAACTGTGTTTTTTTATAGACTTCTTCTCTAGTCTGCTGTAAATGGATTGTTTGGTGGATTCTCCTCTGCATATCATTTTCTTCAATCTACACTTCTTGAAGGATTTTCATGACTGGAACTCCTAATGAGGTGGGGAAGACTGCGTCCATGCCATAAACCAACTGATAGGGGGACATATTAATTGACTTTTTGGTAGTTAATCTATCAGCCCATAAGGCATGAACCAACTTACTGTGCCATGATTTTTTATTATGCTCCAATAGCATTTTAATGATATTGATGAGGCTCTTATTGGAGGATTCAGCTAATCCATTTCCTTGGGGATAATAGGCAGTAGAATGGCCCAAGTGAATGTGGTATTTGTGACAAAAATCAACCATTCTTTTATATTTAAAGGAAACAGCAGTATATGTTATGATTTTTCTAGGACAACCAAATCTGGATAGGATATTTGTTTCAAGGAACTTGATAATGACCGAGTCAATAGCATTCCTGGATGGTATGGCTTCTATCCACTTGGTAAAGTAGTCAGTGGCAGTGAGGATTCACTTATGCTGGGCTGAGGAAGATGGGTGAATTTCCCCAATGAAGTCCAAGCCCCATTGTTGAAAGGGTGTCTCAACACTGATAGGATGTAATGGTAAGGGAAGGAGTTTTCTTTTGCCATAAAAAATTTGACACTTATGGAAAGACATGACTAACTTCTGAGTATCTGGGAAAAGGGTGGGCCAATAGTGACCAGATCTGAGAATTTTTTTTTCTGTGGTCTTCCAGTAGAGGTGTCCTCCACATTCGCCTTCATGCAGCTCGTGCATTATTCTTCCTGCATCATCTTCAAGTAAACATTTAAGCAAAATTCCAACAACATTTTTCCAATATAATACCCCATCTAAGATGCAATAACTTAAAGCTTTCTGTTTCAAAAATATAGCTTTAGTTTTAGACAAAGAAGGAGGGGCGTTCAAATACAAAAGCACATAAATGATGTCAGCATACCAAGGAGAATTCATAAATTTTTCTTCAATGAAAGGGGCAGTGAATTCTTCTACTTCTTCAAACACATCTACCATGTTCATATCTATTTCTTGGAAGTTTGATTCAGCCGTGAGTTTGGCTAATCCCTGCCCTTTAATCAGTTTGGTGGGCCTGATTTCTAAGTCATATTCAAGAATAGTTGCAATCCATTTTCCCCTATTACCATCAGGGTCTTGACTTAGAATATCCTTCACAACAGTATGTGGAACAAAAGCAATTATGTGAGAGTGTAAAATGTAGACTCTAAAGTCTTTTAATGCTTTCACTAATGTTAAGGCTTGATTCTCCATGATATTATATTTGAGAGGAGCATCTCTTAAGGCCCTAATAAATAAGGATATTGGTTGTTCTTGCCCCAAGTAATTCTTTTGAAGTAAAACCACAGCTATTGTATGCTCAGATGCAAAAGAAAAGATATAAAAGTCTTTGGTGAAATCTGGACTAATTAAGACTGGTGTTTGGGTAAGAGCTTGTTTGACCAATTCAAATGATTGTTTAGCTGGTAAAGTCCATTTTACACCTACATATTTCTTAAGCATGTTTGTAATGTTTTTTAATAGCTCAGCAAGGTTGGGGATAAACCTCCTCAAAAAATTAATCTTTCCAATGAAAGATTGTAATTCTTTGAGGCTTCTTGGATGGCTGATTTGTAATATGCCATCTATCCTTTTAGGGTCTATTTTGATTCCATATTTTCAAATTATGTGACCAATAAGTTTACCTTCTTGGAGACCAAAGAGTGTCTTCTTGGGATTCAAAGACAAGCCAAATTTCCTACACTTCTCAAAAACCTTTCTCAAGTGAATCAAATGTTCTTCATCAGTTTTTGAGAAAACGGTTATGTCATCAAGGTAAATAATTATGAAATAGACAATATCTTCAGATAAGGCTATGTCCATGGCCCTTTGGAATGTGGCCCCTGCATTCATCAAACCGAATGGCATTTTGACATACATAAAGGTGCCCCAAGGTGTAGTAAAAGCAGTTTTGAGTTGATCACTTGGGAGCACTAACACCTAGTTGTAACCTGAGAACCCATCCAACAGTGATATCCTTTTTGAACCAACTACCCTTTGAAGTATATTTTCTATCTTGGGCAAGGGGTAGTTGTCCTTTAGAGAGGCTCTATTTAAATTTCTGAAGTCAATACAAAGCCTGATTTCCCTTGTCTTTTCCCTAACAGAAACTAAGTTTGATACCCATTCTGAATATCTAATTGGTACTATAATCCAAGCATCATGCATATTTTCAATTTCTGCCTTAACTAAAGGTAATAAAACAGGGTTTATCCTCCTTAGTTTTTGTTTAAAAGGTTTTTGATTTTCCTTCAAAGGAATTTTATCCTGAATGATGCTAGTATCATAAGATTTCAGATCTTTGTATCCCCAAGCAAAAACATCTTTAAACTCTTTGAACAGCTCTATATATTGTAATTTTATGTGAGATGGGAGAGTACTTGATAGTTTAATCATCTTGCGTTCTGCTAGGCTGCCTATGTTACGTTCTTCTACATCTGTTTCCACAGGCTCCATTCTCGGTTCTTTGGCTACATCATTAAAGTCGAAAAGGTGTTCTAAAGGTGTGAGACCTCTTGGAATTGTATCACTCTTGCATTGTAAAACTTCCAAGTCTTCCCGGTATACGTTGTCAAATAATTCTACTTCAAAAGGATTCTCACAGTGATTTATATCAGCAGAATGCGTTATCTCAACTTCTAGGCTTTGTTCAATATACAAATAGTTTTCTTTATGGTTGGTTTCTGATATTGGTATGGAAAAATCATTTTCTGATTTTAAGAAATAATCTATGTGTTTGTTAGAATCAAACACTTGCCAGTGATCTTCGTTATCGGGCAGTGCAGGCCTGTGTTTTACCTTTACACTAAGCTGTTCATTTATCTCAGGTATTTGGTAGTTGCTGGCATTGAAAGAAAGTTAATTTGCTAAATGGTTTTGTGCTCTAGGAATGAAAATGAGTTCATATTTTTCAAAGGTCTTTAGTAAATCAAGGGCAGCATTTCGATATTCTCTAAGTCTTGGGTTGTTAGTTGAATATTCTCCTTTGATTTGTCTTATGATAAGTTCAGAATCTCCTAAGATTGATATTTTCTGGGCTTGTAATTGTTTAAGCAACTGTAAGCCGAGGAGAAGTGCTTCATACTCAGAAATATTATTGGTGCATGGAAAATCTAGCTTATATCAATAACCCTGATTTGTATTTTGAATCCATACACATGCCCTTGCACTTATTTTATTGCAAGATCCATCAAAGTTTATTGTCCAAAGAGTATTTGCCTCATTTTCATTTTCTTGTTGCTGTTTATTGCCAATGTTTTGTATCTGATTTGAGGGAAATTCTGATTGTTCTGGTAAACTGATTGGGTCTATGTTTTCCTTTTCTTGTTGAGTGATTTCATCTTCATTGTACAAGATAAAAGAATCTAGACTTGATTGAATAGAATAGATTGGAGAGTTGTTTGGTTTATCTATGTTGCTCACCATGTACTTCATGTGGGATTCTCTGTATAATCTTTTGTTTTGGTTAAAAACAGGGATGGTGGCATAAGACATGTCCATTTGAAGGATTCCCTGAAGTTTGGCTCCCCATGATCTTGATAAGAGCATGCCATACTTAGGGGGAATGTCAGCTACAACTATGTCCATTACTAGACTCTTAGCGGGGATCTGTGATAAGTTAACACATAAATCTTTGATTAAACCCAAGCATTTGACGCTGCTTGAATCAAAGGAATACAAATCCTTGTATGGTTTAGTAATTTCTAAGCCTAAGCTTTCCATTACTACCTTGGGAATAAGATTATGTAAAGCTCCAGAGTCTAACATGGCATTGTGTAAGATTTTCTCATGTATATTCAAACTAACATAGAAGGGAGGGACAACTCCTTCTTGGTATTTTCCTTCAACTTCTAGACCAAACAACAACTCAGGCTTTTCATCTGTCAAGTTTAATGTGTCAATATCACTTCTTAAGTTCAAATCTTTTAAAACTTGGTTTTTGTACACTTCTTGGGTCACTAGTTTAGCTAGAGGTATGGTAATTTTTATCTTTGCAATCTCTCCCTCAAGGCTGAAAGGAACAATTGATTTGGTCATATTAACATCTATTTTTTCAATCGAATTCCTTTCAGCAATTTTGATTTGCTGAACTTTGTTTGGACTGGTAATTGGGACAGTTTTATTAGGTCCACTAGCTGAAGTGCTAGGGATGCTTTGTTCAACATTGGGTTGGCTACTTTTCTCTTTATTTGAATCTGTTTTCTTAGCCAAAATGTTGGGTTTCTCTGTTGTCTTCTTAGGCTGACTTTCTGTGTTTTTCTTGATAACTGTGCTAGTGTTCTTATCTTTTAAATTGTCTATGTTCCCTTTTCTCCTAAGATCATATTGTTTGTGCACCTCCATGATTGCATTTTCAAACCCCAATCTAAAATCATCAGAATCTTCATAGGTGTTTGTATTTTGATCAGAGGAGAAGAAACCTTATTCTTCTTCAGTGAGGAAAACATCATCCCCACTGTCTGATCCAATCAAGTTCACATGACCTTCTCTCAACCTTTCAATCTCCCTATCTTCCTCATATTGATCTACATAGTTTTGTTGGAAGGGATGTCTAATCTGTTGGTCATTTTATTTTTTCTTGTCTTGATTGTTTTCTCTTCTATAATTTTGATTTCTATTTCTATTTTGGTTTTTTTGAGGTTCTCTTGGTGGCACTCTATCATTCAAATTGATCTTTTCAAGCATCCTCTCAATTACCTTCACTAGGTTATCAATTTTAGCGTCAGAAGTTGAGGTCAAAGGTGTAATGTCATATTTATAAGTTACCCTCTTCTCTAATCTCAACCTATTTCTTTTCTCAATTATGTTTGCTTCTACACTCACAACTCCTCTCTGCATGTCTTCTAGAGTTAAGTAATCTCTCTCCCTTAGCTGATAAGCCATTTCAACATCATAACCTTCAGGGTATCTTACTAAGGCCATGCCTTGGGGAGGTTTCATGTGAGGTGGAAGAGTATTGTAAACACTGTTAAACCTAGTGGAATAGTCATGAACGCTCTCTCCTTGATTTCTTTTAAGGCTGCTATACTCTGCTAGTATTTGGAGAGGGTTCTTTTTGAGTTCCCATTTGTTGATGAATGTTTGATGCAAAGAAGGGGGATCATTGATGTTGTTAGGAGGTAAGTTTTTAAACCATTTCTTTACATCTCCTCCTAAAATTTGGGCAAATATCCTCATCTTAATGGTTTCCTCTTCTATCTCCATGTAATCAAATGCATCTTCCATCCTATCTACATGATGCTAAGCTTTTGTAGACTCTTTTGCAGTGAAATGAGGAATTTTTGATTGATAATCATTTGGTAAGGGAAGCAGAGGTTGTGGTAACACTAATGGGGCATACCATGTTGCCATGGATGGAAAGAAGGGTGGATTTACAAGAGTGAAAGTGGGCTGAAATGGGGTGTTTTGAACAGTGGTAGTATGGATTGGAGTGGAAGAAACACTTGGGCCAACAAACTGGTTTTGAGCAGATTTGTTATGAAAAAGGCTAAAGTGATGAAGAAGCTGGGAATCAGGAGGAGTGGAAGGTGAGGCTTCTCTACTAAAGCTCTGTTGCAAATCTGCAATGTCAAGATTAGTTTGGTTTAAATCACCTTGAGATCTATTT
The DNA here is from genome assembly GCA_034641835.2 of Pinus albicaulis. NCBI lineage: Eukaryota > Viridiplantae > Streptophyta > Pinopsida > Pinales > Pinaceae > Pinus > Pinus albicaulis. The sequence continues at coordinate 40,838 of JAXQQM020075571.1, read as the reverse complement.
CTAAAGAAGTTCTTTGTACGACGTAAATCAAAGTGTGAATCCTCTAAGACAACAATGTTTTCAGGGTTAGATTTTGTTCTTAAGAGGCTCCTATTAGCAGCTGATTTTCCAGACTTAGAAGTCTGCCACATAATTCTCTCTGGATTGTCAACTATTAAAGGAGGATTAGGGTCTAGATGATATCTAGTGTTGATCCTATGTGAAGCCAGACTGTTTTTTAAAAATGAGAGAGGTTAAAGTTTTTAGGGACTGTTTTTTGGAAGTTTTACCTCTCACAATGTCTTATATAGTATGGGGCTAGGCTTCTAAAATTTCTCAAGGCTGTTTAACATAGTCCTAAAGAGCTCTGGAGACCTAGATGAGTAATAGGCCTACTGGGGCTAGTGGAGTTTCCAGGTGGAAACTTTTTAGCTTCTATGAAGGTAAAATATTGGATGGTTCCACCACCATTTTTATTGTGAAGCCAAACTGAAATGTTTTTTGGCTTTTTCTGAGTTTTTTTGGTCTTATAGGTTATGAGAGTGTCCTAAATCTGATTTAACACTTAGCTAAGGTGTTTAAAACATATAGAGCTCACTCTTATGGCTTGGTAACTGATTCCTTCAAGGTTTGATAAGGTTCTATGAGAATCCTAAGGGTTACTTAGTTTGTCACTGATTCAAATAAGTCCTATCATGATTACCATTGAGCTTTGTAGTGCTTGAAGAAATTCACTTATGTTGTACTAGACAATGAGTGTTTTTTTTAAAGGATTTTACTTAGGTCCCACTGTGATCGCCATTATGTTGGGGTTTTGTGTTTTGATAGTTTGGAAAATCAAAATACAAGGCAACATCAAACCAATCTTTAGAGCTCTAGGATCTAGTCCTCCTGTTCTCAGAGAGGGATCTCTCAAATTATTTGTTTTGCAAAGATTTATCTTGTTTGCTTTGAGTATTGTTTTTAGACTAGTTATTAAGTGAAAGTGTTTGTTTGTTTGTTTGGTTGAATGACATAGCAGAACATGAAAGGTCTAGGAATGATAGGTAGAAAGGAGAAGTGTCAGATTCATTGGGCAATGGAGTCAAGAAAAAGTTATGACAAAATTATCAATGGATATGGGATATCATAGGGCAAATATAACTTGGCCATGAGATCCTTTGGTTTTGTGAATGAGATGGACATCAATGATTTGGAAGGAGAGTTTGAATTCTCAACAAAGGGAATTTGAAAACATAACTTGAACAATAAAGAGGTATTTGATAGACAGGGATAACCATGAATTCTACAAACCACACTTTAAGAAAATAATGACTTCAAAACAACTTTTAAAATGAAATCTAAGATTCGGGGAACACCCTATTTCCTCAAAGACTTTATTTCAAATGACTTAGAAAACATACAAGATTCACTGATAATTGCAGTCATAGAAGAGGGAACGCCTAAAAAAATCTATGATCACAACTATAAAGACCTTTAAAACAATTTTTCAAGTAAGGACAAAGGGCATGATCAAAACAGACCTCCTTGGCTAACTTAAAACAATGGTACTTCAAAGGGAGACTTCAATAATAGCTTTCAAGTGGTAGCAGACAAGCAGGGAAAACCATAAATCATGCTGAAACCAACTATTTGAACTATTAGAGAAATAAACAAGCATGAAGACTAAAGAGAGAGATTTAAGACTCTAAAATACCTCAGCAGAAGAAAACATAAAACAATGAAGGATGAACAGGTCTAAGGTGCTTCTAGGAGTCATTTCTTAGCCTAAAAATTTCATCCTACTGTAGTAAGCATTTATGAGACAAAATGAAAACAGGAGAAAACATTAAACAATTTAGAATACTTCACCAACATCCAAGCTCATGGATCCAATGATAGAGCCTTCTCAAGAACAAGCATGCAACAACATCATCAGGCTTCCAAGACTTCAGTTTCTTCCTCAACTTCAGACAGACTATGTATTATTTCAGAGAGTTTCAGTATTACAACTAGTGAACAATCAACCAAAAATTCCTCATCTTCCTCAGAAGTATTTATAGAAGAAATGAGGAGGTGGGAGTGTTTTTAGGATTGAAGCGTAATAAATTCTACAATAAATGCAACTCCTAACCTTGAAAACCATGCAAGGCATAGGGCAGGAGAGCATTGAATTATGATTGTGTTATATGTACCATGTTTCTGCTATTTTTAGGCTTAATGGGAAAAAAGATTGACTTAAGGGCTTACTTATCCTTTACAATAACTTCACTGACAATTTTAGAATTTGTTCTTTCTTTGGTAATAACTGTTCAGGTGTCTTTATGCAAATATCTTTTGTTTCGGCAATAAGTAGGACTTCTTTGATTGCTTTGAGGCTGCAGGTGGCTCTTTTGGTAGCTGGGGGATTCAATTAGCCCCTGATGTGGCAGTGGAGGCTTCTCGGACTGATAGATTTCTTTGTTTTCCCTAAAACACCTTTAATTTACTTTAGATCTGTGTTTTAGGCCTAAATTGGCTTAATCTCTGTCTTCCGGTCTTCATACTATTTTTAACTGTGTGGATTAGGGCTTTGATGGTTGAATTTATGCCTTAATCCTCTTAAAAACTCTGATTTGAACTTTAAACCCTGATACTCTTTAATATTCTATCTTCAATGCTGATTTTCTTCAATAAATGGTCTCTGACTGTGTTTTTTGGCTGTGTTGCAGGTGGGCGAAGGGTTCTTATAATATTACCAATGTTCATGAGACATGGTAAAAATGGCTATTCAAACCCTGTATATTCATGTTTTTCATTGATAGTGGCCTGGGGGATCATCATCCCCAGCCTTTTATTTCCTTTTAAAACTATGGAGAAACCTTGAAAACCTGCACAAAAACGAGAAAAGTTAAGAAAATCTGTGAAGGATAGGTTTAGGCTGCTTTTGGAGGCGAGGTTAAATCGTGGCCGCCGATCCAGATAAATCGACGATCAAGATTGCTCGATGGGTTGATGGGGAGGCGGTTGGATGAAATGAGGGTCAGATTAAGTCCGGGCCGTTAGATCTCAGAGATCGATAACAAAGATTACTTAAAGGAAATATTTGGGAGCAAAGGTGGGGGTTAAGCAAAGGGGTCGCATTATAATATAAACCATTAGATTAGGATAATTAATGGCCAGGATTAAAAGAAAAAATAACATTATGGAGGAAAGTGGTTTGGCGGAAAACCGACAGCAGTTTTTGTGCGGCTCTAAGGAGGTAATGTGGTTTTAGCTCTTGGAACGTGATATAGGTCTACGTTCGACACGTGGATTTCTAAAACCGCCTATATCGCGTAAAAGTTTCGCACTGTGGGATGGGCTAAAAAATTACGCGATATGGATTATAGGCAGTCAGATTGGATGATCCAGATCTAATGGTGCAAGTAGAGCACGATATATGAAGAGCTGCGAGATAAAGAATAGGTGGGGTCCAAGTGACGTTAGCAAGATCAATGCGTAATGGAGGGGTAAAAGGCTATTCGACCATTGAATTTCTTTGATAAATGTTATAATTGAAAAAGGGGTGGAAATGAAAGAAAATGTAAAAAGGGCAGAAAAATGGAGCCTGATGACCTTAGATATCTGAAGATCGATAGTCAGGATTTACTTTTAAAACCTTCTGTCGGAAACAAGGATTATAAAGGAATGGTAAGGTTTTCAAAGGAAAATGATGGAGAAACACAAGGAAGAGAGGGCCCACTATTTCACATAAGGGCGGAAGTAGGATGAAAGTGGGTCGTCAGATCTGGAGGATCGACGACTGAGATCTGTTAATGGAGGACAAAGAGAAGGGCGGGGTTAAAAAGTGGAAGCATTGTGAGCCGTTGGATCAAAGAATGATCAACGGTGGAGATTGGATCGCATCAGAAAAATGGGAAAAGGCCGAAACACCAGGTCATTTTATTTTGTGATGCGCGATTAAGCGGTGGCCATTAGATTGAGGTGAGAGATCAACGGTTAGGATTTAATCGGCGGGCGCGATGTCGGAGGCTATGGGCAGAGTGCGACTAAATCTTAGCCATTGGTTCTTGTGGATTTCAACGGCTGAGATTTAATCACGGAATTGCAATCGGAGGATAGAAAAGCGAATGGAAAAAAGGAATTGCGATTGCCGATTTGCGATGGAGCGATAGCCGTCGATCTTAAAGCTAGATCGACGGTGGAGATTTAATCATGAAGGCCAAACGCGGAAGACGAGATTTGAAAAGGGAAGCGATATGGACCATTAGATCTGGGCGGAGTAGATCAGATCAACGGTGGAGAAAAAATCGCAGGGTCACAATCGGAGGGAGGCAAAGGGATGGCACTTCATATTTTGCGCGGTGAGATTAAGTGCCAGCCGTCAGATCTGGGAGTAAGATCAACGGTGGAGATTTAATCAGAGGGGTGATGGAGGAATATTGTGGGAACGATGTGACTTTAGCGCTGGCTGTTGGATTTATAAAGATCAACTGCGGAGATTGGATCTGGGGTTGAAAGGAGAAAACTCATCGCATCGGATATTTTTGGAAGAACAAAGGAAAAACGTAAATAAAAAGCTCCAATATGCGATTTGCGATTATGCCTTAGCGCTTGGTCGCGGCTCCGGGTTTTATGCGGGGAAAAGGAGCTGTGGCTAAAGCCAAAGGGGCTTAAAGCCTTAATGCAAAAAGACTATTTTTCAGGATTTTCAGAGGATTTTGGGGGTACTGATAAGAGTAAAAAAGGGGTTTTAAACCTTATAAAGGGATTTTAAAAGGCTTTAAAGGGAATTTCGAAGGAATGAGAGGAAAATGGAAGGGTTTATGGATGAAGTGAAGAGGGAAAATGGAGAAGTGAAAAATGAGGGAAAATGAGGCCTCTTGAGCAGTTCTTCTCTTGGAAAAAAAAACAGTAGATCTTATAGGATGATGAGGGAAACAACAGTGAAGATTAACTAAAGGATTTAGTTATCTTCATAGAAACTTCAAGGATGATAGGTTCTCAAAGGGGAAATATCTCTTGGAGTTTTGAAGAACAACATTAGCCACTTTTTGGTATAACAGAATTTATCAGTGGCTAACAGGTTATATGTTTGGCATGGTTGGTTTTGGGAAGGCTACACAAAGTTCACTTATGCATTATTCTACATAGGAGGGTCTTGTGCAAGGGACTGAGCATAACACGGTCCCTAGTTTGTGACTGAATATTGAGGGGAGCTCTTCCGTCAGTATGTTTATCTGCGTACTGGGTCCCCTGAGTCGGAGGATAGGGTCCTCCATGGTGATATGACGATGCCCTACTGGTCAAATTTTGCAGAGGCATACGATGACTTTGAAATCTGGGTTGTGGTACGTTCTAGGTAGAATCATACGTGTAACTGGGGTTTTGACTGCTGTTGCCTAGGTAACTTTAGGTCAATGACCCAATTAAACCATCTGCAGAGTTTGACGCGCATGGAAATTATTTATAAGTTTTCAGGTGCGGGGCATTCGGCAGGATATTGTAAATATATCTTGACTGCGTATAAATCAGCTCGAGATGTTGGGCCTTGCTAATGGCGTCCTCTTCGGATATGGGCATTTGTTGCACCACATCCTTCGAAATATCTGCAGTGAGATTTTTCAGGAACAGGTCTAATAGTACTCGATTGTCGATTTTGGCTTTTCATAAACTATGACGTCGCCACCATTCGTGGAGATGGTCCGAGATATGGACAATGGGGGTTTTCCTAGAGTGTGTTAGTAATTGCATTCCAAAATCATGGTGGATGGGTAACTTAAAATATGTTAGGAACGCAGTGGCGAGGGCGCTAAAGGTTTCATGTGTAGCAGGGGGTTGATCCACATATCATTTCGTTGCTACTCCTATCAAAGTGCGTTGAAATAGTCTTAATCGAATAGTGTCGTCAATGATATTGTTCGATGAGCACCACAGGCGGAAAGTCATGACATGATTTCCTGGGTCTTTCGCTTTCTTTCCTTTGAACTTTGGAATGTCTGAAGGGGGCTTCGTGGGCATGGGAGGCCATATAGGGTTGTGTGCAATGGGGTCATTCATCAACTTGGTTGAATCTGGTAGATTCAATGAAGCTAACAAATGTGACTACGAGGTTGTAGCCATTGCAACCTATGAAAACACACCATTTTGGTTAGGAAGAGGGTTTATCTGTGACGTGCCTTGCTGTGTATTCGACTGGCTTCCTGAATAGGTAGCACTCCTCTGCCCTCTAGGGGTTGTGGGAGGAGTGGTAAGTGGTGTGGCATTGGGAGACTGACCAGGGTTCCCAACTAAGGATGCCCCAATAAAGGACGAATCGATAATGGTGGCAGTGTTTCGTCTTTTATGCCTAAATGGCGAAAGACCTGGAACCCCTCCCGGTAGTGGGGGGAGGTCCAAAATACTTCTAGATCGACGAGGTCCCGCTGGGTCCATTTGGGTGTCGATTAGGTTTGGCTTTGGAAATATTTGAGAGGATAGATATTATGATCAAAGAAAAATTCCGATCGCATACATAAAACAAAGTGAAAATAAAATAAATTTTCCCTTTAAATTAATCCTATGTGATCAGTCAATCAAAAAATGTGGTTTTTTTTTGTTTTCATATGATACTCAAATCCTAGAAGACCTAATCGTCCTCACTCACTCAAATGTAACTAGACCTTGAGAAGATATCTTGCAAGTGCTGGTACAACGTCCCATAAGAGCTGGCGATGCCCTGAGTCAACCGAAGAAAATCCACCAAGGTAAGGGTAGAGGATCTAGTGCTTGCCTGCACCTTCACCTATAGGGAAAGGATGCCCTAATTTAAGCCACTAAATACCACCGTACCACGTGAGCGTTCGAGTCTTGGGCTTCTTGGTAATTCAGCTAACAATACCGAGTATCAGCTGGGTCAGGTAGCCCCAACTGATACCACATGCACTGCGCCTAAGTCTAACCCCCTTTGAAACAGGTCTCTGCCATGCTCGGGTTTTCTTTTCCATGGGATGATAGGTGGATTTGAAAGCTCCCTAAACATTCAACTTCTATGTTTCAAGATGAAGAATGATCAAGGCGGCTTATTAGATGCCTACCCCCTTTATCCTAACTTAGACTATAAATTCTTTTGTGGCCCCTGTGGGGAGAATTTAGTGAGTTTTGTTAAGTTAGTTTTAGGTGTCTTTGCTCTGCTTAGTTTGTGGATGTGTGTGAGAAAAAAGTGAACAAGCACATAGTTTGAACGTGTGGATATGCGATGATCCTTTTCAAAATCCCCTATTAAACTATGTTCTATTGTTCCTTCCTCAAAAGAAAAACATGTGTGGATATGGGCCTCTTTCTATTTTTCCTAGTTAATCTATGTGATCAAATACAGGGAGATGGTGAGTTGTGAATAGAGAGTGTTCATATGCTTGCCTAGGATCACCGAAGGGTGCAAAAGGCAGCAGATATTACTTGCTCTTCTATCGAAAATTCGATCCTGATCCCAAAATCCTAGTGCAAAAATTGAACTAAACTAATGACTTTTACACTAGAAAAAGGGAACTAGCTAAGCATGCGTGGACTTGGGCCACTAACTTTAGCTAATTATCTAGGTGTGTTGGTGCCTAAATTTGAAAAACATAATTTTTTTTTCGGAATGCAAGTTAATTTCCCCCTACTTAAAATATTTGTGAACTTTGCAAAAATCAACTTGAAATAAAACTAACACCAAGCCTACCAAAAGCAGCTAAGAGTGAGCTTTAGCAAGCTGTGGGGTACCTCAACCAGTGATGGTAGATATCTTATGGGCTGCTAGGCACTTTACAAGTAGGAAAAGATAGAAATATGGGAGAAATTTCTCATTCTGTCTTTTGCGCGCGAAAGGCTGCAACAAGCGCGATGTCTGTGCACAGGTCAGCTCTGAACGCGCACCTTGGGCACACCTATCTAAGGGAAAAGTGCACAAATTCCTGCAAAAGTAATTTTTTGGAGCTGTTTTTCTTCAGTCTATCACTTGCAATGAACTAGGGACTGAAGGAAAAAAAGGGGGCAATTTCAGCCCAACTCCACAGCACACACAAAGGTCTCTGCAAAAAGGCACAACCACATAAACTTGGAAATAAATGTTAGTGGAGTTTCCAATCCTGTGTTAGTGTGTTTGGTGCACACATGTACGAAATCACACCAACTTAAGGGGTATGGTTTACCCTCTTAAGTTATTGGTCACAGGCAGAAAAGATATGGAGTCAAGAAACTTAATGGAACATGCTAGAACATAAACATACTAGATATATAAATAGCATGCATATTCAAACATTAAATTAAATGAAAAATAAAACAAATAAGATAAAAGCTCTAAATAGAGTAAAAAAACCGCAATAATCCAAACGAAGATGCTTAGGTACTCTCTTATTGAGTGCTGGTAGGAAATGAGGATGAAACTTTAACCCACTTTCCAAGGGGCCCTTAGAACTTGGGGTTCTATGTCTCGATGCAAGGATGTATTTGCTTCCAAGATTGCCTCAACACAAAGTCTCCCTCTCTCTACTATGGTAGACTGAAGATGGTGGATGGCCAAAAATTGAGTCCCCTCTATCTTTGCTCCGGATCACACACTGCTGGTATTGCTTGGGTCAATTTTGGTCAGCATAACAATGTGCTCTCAAGTTGTTCATCTCTTGGTGGCCTTTTATAGGAGAATTAAAATCCTCCTTCCCTCTCTTGGTATGTTGTGGATGGTGACCCAAAAGAGGGGGATGATTCCATTATGTGCCACATTTATTCCATTTTGTGCTCCCTTGATGTCCTAAGGAGGCTTGGGTGGCTGTCCTTAGGAGGCTTCAAGTGAGGAATCAATGTCCTGGAGTGTGATTTTTGTGGTCCCAGAAAGTGACTTCCACCACTCCCAGGATTGCGTGCTTTTTGGGTCAAAAGGCGCGCAAAGGCACTCTTATCGAAGGATTTTATGTGCAAAAGCATTTATGACTTGCTCAAATTTGATTTTTCCTCAGACCTTAGATATTTTTAAATACTTTCCAGATTCTCTAATGTCTCTTAGCCCTATAAATCCTTCTACCTAACATTAAATAATGTCGTCTTTTCTTGTACAACTTTCCAGTGCTAACAATTGTAAATGGCTAAAAACAACAGACAATCTACTTTTTCTCCTTATCTTTTTTCTGTTAAGTTATTATGAAAGGAATATGAAGGTCTAAGCCTTTTTGACAGATCTATTGTAAAACTATAAATAGACAGAAGACAGAGGAAGAAATGGTTCGTTGGTTGTTCAACTTATTGTATACTGTGTTGAATACTTCTGAGTTGATAATATATCCAGATGCACTCTTGAGGACTCACAAACTGTGTGGTGTGTGTATTGTTTTCCCTTCTGTTTTTACATACTTTATTTATCTTTCTAGATTTATCATAAAAGTTCTATCTTATGTTTTTATAAGTCTTGTGAACCTCTAAGACATATGGATCTGTTTTTGTAAGTCTTGTTGCAAGCTTTCCTGATTCAGTATGAATTGAAGATTGTTCATAAGCATTCCTTGAGGTGGAATTAAACCATGTTTCATCTTTTTATAAGTCTTTTAATCTAGCATGCATGTTAATCTAATTTTTTGTTTCTATTTTTATTATTTTTATTCAGTCTTGAATCACCAAGAATTCCTGATTCATGAGGTCATGTCAGTTAGAAGAATTCATTGTAATATGATTCTTTAAATGTAAAGTGAGACTCTTGTAAGTATTTTAAAGGAATTCTTTCACTATACATTTTAGATCTGGAATTTGTGTCACCCTTTCCTCTTAGCAGTGGGCTTCTGTTTTACATATCCACTATTTATCTTCCATTCTTCTAACCATCAGGCTACAAATTAAATTTTTATACCACATCATACACCATTGCCTTCATATGTGTGATAGATTCTTATTTTCTCAAAATCCCTTTTAGTGTGTGTGAGTTTCAACCACTTTCCAAAAAAAAACTCAATCAAATTATAAGAAAATCCCTTGAGCTTAAGATGTGTCTGATCAAGTGCTTGTCATAATCCAAGTGCTGATTCCAGTGCTAACATCTTTTGGTGCGTTTGTCGGGAGGCGAAGACCTTGAAACGAAGTATTCTCCAGAGTCTCTTGTTTTAAATCACCGATGATTAATTATTGATGGTGAACAAGAATTGGTGACTCGAAGAAGATTGTGATATTTCACCTGGTGACTCCATGACAAAGAATCCATAGGCGACTCCACTAGTTTTAGATTCAACACTCCGATGGAAGTGATCCTTGCTAAAATATATCCCTTCTGCATTTTTTCAAAGATAGATGGTTTTCCTAATCCTTTTCCAGATAGAAGAAAATGGGAATTTTCTCTTCCAAGGTTTAGTAGACATGATTGGGAAGTACCAACTGAGTTTTTATGGGATTTTCATGACTGGATTCATAGGCTGCATTTTTTTCATGAAGACGTAAAGATTAAGTTGTTTAGATATTCTTTGGAGGGTGCAACCCTTGATTGGTGTAGAGATCTTCCTAAAAATAGAATCACTTGTTTGAAAGAGTTTCATGATGCTTTTAATTCCTTTTATAAAGATAGGTATATGGCCGAATATTTTGCTCCGGAATGTTGCTATCAGTTTGATAAGCAAGTTGAAAGTGATGATGAACAACATAAATGTAAAGAAAACATGGTTATATCAGAAGTTATTCAACAACCCTTTTTTTCTCATGATTTTCTTCAAACTCCTATCATTCAAGAAGAGGATAAACAACAGATTATTGAGTAGCATGATGAGATACTAGGTGAACATAGTGAAAAATTCATAAATCAGCCTTTGTTTGATAAATATGCTAATGATGAAGAGCATGTTTTTATGTCACCTTGTTTTAATGTTTACAGTGATGATCCAATCTATGACAGTTATGAATCTGAATCTGGGGAAGAAGATGATGCTCAACTCATACAAATTGCCAAGGAATTATCACCTTTGCTGACAATTGATGATAATCAGTACAATTATGAGCCTATGTTTGAATTTTATGAATCTGAGTTGCAGGGATACAGTGCTGAAGAAGAAATTTGTGAAAAAAATGAAGAACAAGCTCTTCATCAAATAATTGTTCTATCAGAGGAAAGTATGTGTCATAATATCCTTGAACTCAGAGCTTTTTTGAGTAAGTCTCCTTGTCAATTTACTGATCCTATTGCTGATTATATGGATTTTATTTTTCGGAAAGTCTCTCTTGTTATTAGTCTTGGAGTACTTCTCATCCATAGCAGCAAGTATGAGTCACATTTAGAGATTATGCTTCATACTTTTCAGCCTTTCAGCAGTGGATACGAAGACATGTCAAGAAATCAGTTGTTGAAAAATTTCTTTTGGAAGTTTGTATACACTTGATCAAGTGAATTTCAGCTAATTAGAAGTGGGGATGTACATAAATAAACTCGCCACTCGAGCATTGGTTTCAATTTTAGATTAAATTTTGATTTAGTTTTTAGTTACATTGAAAGAAGTTGCTAAAGATCAAAATTTAGCTTATGAATCAATTACTCAATGGATAGGCATGCTGGTATTTTTGAATTAATGAGAAGAATTGTTGGTTGGAGAAATAAGGGCTGGAAAAGGCACTGGAACTACAGTCCTTGAAGCCTCACCGGGAGGACTTCATCCCCAATAGGAGCCACTATTAGCACTGTAATTTTTAAAATATTTTCAAAGTCTAGTCATCATTCTCCAAGGAATCAATCCACCTTTTCAGTTCGGTTGTAAGATGAAAGTGTTGTTGTCAAAGTGTAGTGGTGTGCAGGTGAGTTCGAGAAGAATGAGACAGTGATCTGCGAAGTGTACAATGGTCATAAAGTTCTAAATATGAACTAGATCCAAGCTCAGGAGAGACTAGCGCTACATAATACCGAACAAGCTCAGGAGGGTTACGCCGTGGAGAAAAACAAATTAGTAATTAAGATCATTTATTCGTTAAGGGTACATATACGGGCTTGTTGAATGAAATGATGTTCATTATTGAAGAAATCATACATATTTCCCGAAGACAGAGAACTGGCGTGTTTTCATTAAAAACTTAAGAGTTTTGGAGGAAGTCTAAAGGGGAAAGTAGATGGTCAGGATCAAAGCGCAAAATTGAAGCAGAGAGATGGATGGTAAAGATCATAGCACATAAATTCAAGTCAAATGGATGGAAAATATTAGATCGCGAGATTTAAGTTAGAGATAAGCGTTCAAGAATGGATATAGAAAATAAAGATGAAAGAGAGTTAATGGATGAAAGGTTGTGAAGAGTGGCCACGTGTCGACCATAGGTTCCATTGCATATCGCATTCGGTAAAGGATATAAGTTTGCAATATGGTTAAACTTGTGAAGTTTCGATTCGATAATATGTGGTTCGGCGATGCGATGGGAAGAGAGGTAGATGAAGATCTGTGCGACACAGTAAATATCTCACATCATGTGATAAGGTATAGTAGCGGTTATGAAATTGCAATAAGTTAAAGTTGTGAAGCTGCAACGAGGTAAGTTTTGCGATGCGCGATGAAGCGCTAAAGGAAAGGGTTAGCGGTTTTGCGGTTTTCTAGATTTCCAGATTACGATATAAATGAGCCCCACCATCTGTCATGCCACATCATCTCTCTTCTGATTTCACATCGCACTTCGCGAATCTTAACCTTTAACTCCCGTTCCTCATAAAAAAACTCCCGATTTTCGATTTGCGAGCGGCGCCACCTCCTTACCTCGTCATCACCCCCATCGAAAATCACATTCCCTCCTACTTGTGTCTTATGTTTAAACGTTTCAACCCTGATATGTGATTTCAATATATGTATAAAGGGTTTTTCTCCTCCCGCTCATCATTTATTTAATAATATCTCCTGGTAATAAAATGAAACCTTGCTATCTCTTTCAATCCGCTTCCATATTTCTCGCTCCTCTTTTATTTCTCTTACTGGCCCACAATTCAACATGTCTCCTTATCATATCTTTGACGTGCTCGGTCCTTTTTTTTGAAACCTATCTATATGGGTTTTTCCATTCCAACACTATTTCCACATTTATTTCGAAATCCTATCACAACAAACAAGAAACCAAAGGAAAGGAACAACGGTAGAGTTTCTCTGAAACAGATTTCTACCATTACTCTCAGCACCATCACGTTTCCACAAGGCATCATGCAACATTCAAGGAATAGTCAAAGGTTTACATAAAATCCGGCAGCAAAGATTTTAAAAATTCGAAACCTATCAGAAAATAAAAGTATCTTCTTAAAATATCAAATACAATTTGTCAATATGATTAATTCCATCAGAGTTCTGTTATGATTGTAAATGGATAAAAATAGCATACATTCTACTTTTTCTCCTTATATTTTTTCTGTTAAGTTATTATGAAAGGAATCCGAAGGTCTAAACCTTGCTCACAGATCTATTGTAAAACTATAAATAGACAAATGACAGAGGAAGAAAGGGTTCGTTGGTTGTTCAACTTATTGTATACTGTGTTGAATATTTCTAAGTTGATAATATATCTAGATGCACTCTTAAGGACTCACAAACTGTGTGGTGTGTGTATTGTTTTCCCTTCTGTTTTTACATACTTTATTTGTCTTTCCATATTTATCGTAAAATTTATATCTTATGTTTTTATAAGTCTTGTGAATCTCCAAGACATATGGATATGATTTTGTAAGTCTTGTTGCAAGCTTTCCTGATTCATTATGAATTGAAGATTGTTCATAAGCATTCCTTGAGGTGGAATTAAACCATGTTTCATGTTTTTATAAGTATTTTAATTTAACATGCATGTTAATCTGTTTTTGTCCGTCTTGAATCACCAAGCATTGTTGATTCATGAGATTATGTTAGTCAGAAGCATTCCTTGTAATATGATTCTTTAAATGTAAAGTGAGACTCTTGTAAGTATTTTAAAGGAATTCTTTCACTATACATTTTAGATCTGGAATTTGTGTCACCCTTTCCTCTTAGAAATGGGCTTTTGTTTTACATATCCACTGTTTATCTTCCATTATTATAACCATCAGCCTACAAAATAAATTTTTCTACCACATCATATGTGTCAGAGATTCTTATTTTCTCAAAATCCCTTTCAGTGTGTGTGAGTTTAAACCACTTTCCAAAAAAAAAATCAACCAAATTATAATAAAAGCCATTGAGCTTAAGATGTGTCTGGTCAGGTGCTTGTCATAATCTAAGTGATCATTCCAGCACCAATAGAGCGCATTCAACACATCCGCCAACAGGTTCATGACATATTGGTGTTGGAAATATGATGCAGAGTGTTGTCCTTGATGGCAACCCACTGAATGAAGATGAAGACGTGCGACTGTTGACATGTATTGTCCTTGATGGCACTCCACCTGATGAAGTTATGCTTGACTTGATGGACTTGTTAAATGATGTAAATCTGAAGTGATATGATGATTGTTGATGATATAATGTGTGTTGATCTTGAAAGGCAACCCACCTGATGAAGATGATGACAACTTGATGAAGTTGTGCTTGAAAAGAATATGTTCCTGATAAAGGAAATATGATGTTTCTACAGTGTGTACAGAAGGCAATGAAGAAAGGATTTCAGAATGTACTCAAAGTATGATGAAAAATAATATGTCTCTTGGTATACGCGGATTGGCCTAGGGGAAGTCGCGTATGCACGCGGAAAAGAACGTGCCAAGTCGCGTATGGGCAAAAGCGCTCAAAAAGTGCAAAACCAGGGGTAACCACCATGGTACTGACCCATTGTATTGGGTAATGATCCGCCTAATTGACCCCGTCCAGATAGTTTTGGGCTTATGGTATTGTTTTGGTCCATGGTATTGAAAAAGGGGCTCATGGTATTGACAAAGGGTAATCATATATAAGGAGAAGAAATTCATTGTGCAAATGATGAGTGTGGGTGCAAGATGTCTGAGCTTGAATGAATACTTCTCTCTGAAGTAGATCTGATTGGAAAGGGTTACACTTGAAGATAAATATGAGTGTATGATGCACCAATGATGAAGCAGGGGATCTAGATCTGAAATGCACTTGTATTTACTAGATCTGCTTATGGAAGGCCTAGATCTGTGATGAGGCGAACATCTAGGCGAACATCTGTCTGAAGTGAAAGGGTAAATCTGCACTGAATATCTGATCTGAAGAAGTATGCTGCTCTGGAATAATTGAAGATCTATACGCTACTTCGACGCGGAGGAAGCGCGTATATACGCAGCTTCAGCGAAGAGAAAGCGCGTATGCGCAATAAAATATACACTGAGGTATACGCTGGTTTGTGTGGACGGACGCGCGTATATACGCGACATCAGTGAAGTAAAAGCGCGTATGCAAACTAGGGTTTGCTGAAGCAAGGGGTATGAAATATCTGATCTGTTCTGCTGTGTTTCTGCTATCTGATCTGTGTTGATATGTATCTGTTGGTGATGTATGTTTGTGCTTAAAAAGTATGGAAAGGGTCCAATATGAAAATATGATGAAATGTGGCCTGCAAGTGGTGTTCTATTGAAGTTGTTGGATCCAGTGTGAAAATTGATGAAACGTGGTCCAAGGTGGTGCTGAAGGTTGTAGCCTTCAGTCAGGGGGTTGTAGCTCCCTTCCAGGTGAGGCTGGTAAACGAGATCGGGGGGTTGTAGCTCCCTTCCAGGAGAGGCTGGTAAATGAGTCAGGGGGTTGGAGCTCCCTTCCAGGAGAGGCTGGTAAACGAGCGCAGGTGGGTGCCTGCGTGCTGGTCAAGTCTGCGCCAGCACATATGTTGTAAGATGTTTTCTCTGTAATAAAATATTGAAGGCTGAGCAACTGCAGCGGTGGTTTTCTCCCGATTTGGGTTTCCACCTAAAAATCCTGGTGTTCATGTGTGATGCTTTGTGTGATGGTTTATTCTGTTCTTACTGCACCTGTTTACTGCTTATTGAATATCTGATGAATAAATGATGGAATGGTTTAAGTGATGATTTAATGACATATCTAAATCTCTGTGTATACGCTAGTTTCATAAATGGGATCCGCGTATATACGCTGGTTTACTGAAGTAAAGTAGCGTATGGGTTTTAAGGAATGAAAAAGTAAAAAGTTTGAATATGCAGTAAATACTGATTCACCCCCCCCCTCTCAGTATTTTTCCCAACAATTGGTATCAAAGCGGGTCCTTGTGCAGAAGCTTGATCGCTTAAAGGAGATCCGTCGCAATGGGAAGTCAAGAAGGAGTAATGTCTATAAAGCCACCTCTATTCAATGGAAGCAATCTGATATTCTGGAAGGTACGTACAAAAGCATATCTGCAAAGTCTTGGTGCAGATGTATGGGCAATCGTGCAAGAAGGTTATCAATACTCGGCAAGTATTCCTACTGATGCAGCTGAAAGAAAGAAGTATGAAATCAATGCCAAAGCAGTGAATGTCTTATTGGGAAGCATGTCTGAATCATAATTTGCTAAAGTGATGCAGCTACATTTGGCAAAGGACATATGGGACAAAATCATTCTAAGCTATGAAGGAGACACAAAGGTAAAAAGTGCAAAACTCCAAACTCTTAGAATTGAATATGAAAATTTGAAGATGCATAGTGATGAGAGTGTTTCCAGTTTCTTTCTTCGTCTGGATGATATTGTAAATCGAATGAGAAATTTGGGTGAAACCATAACTGATACTACTCTGGTGGAAAAGGTCCTAAGATCCTTGACTTCAAAATTTGACTCTAAAGTTTCAGCTATTGAAGAAAGGCAAGATCTGCAAACGCTTACTATTGTTCAATTACATGGTACTCTGACTGCTTTTGAAATGAGACAAGGAGGTCCTTCTCAAATAAGAGAAGCTGCTTTTAAGGCATCTACAAAAAGAAAGGAAAAAGAAGTTGTCAAAGAATCCAGCTATATATCCGATGAAGAAGAAGTGAATTTCGTGAGAAAGCTCCAACTGGGTACTGGAAGATTCAAAGGTAAGCTTCCCTTCAAATGTTTTGAGTGTGGAAAAGTTGGTCACTATGCTGCTAAATGTCCTTATAGAGAAAAACATGGTAAAGGGAAACAATTTGAAAAAAGAAAGAGTTATTATGCAAAAGAAGATGATGATGAAGTGTCCAGTGAAGATGAAGAAGATTCTGACCATGATCTGAAAGTGCTCATGGCAAAGAAGCAAAAGAAGAAGCCTACTCGAAACAAGGAGATACCTCAGAAATCATGTATAGCAAAAATTGAAGAAGATGAACCAGAAGTTTCTAACGAAGCTCTACAAATACTCATGGCAAAGAAGGAAAAGAAGAAGGCCACTTGTAATACTCTTCTTTGTGAAAACAATAGTGAAGATAGTAAAGTTGTGGAAGCTATCAAGATCAAAGTTGAAGAACAACAAAAGGAAATTGATACGAAAGATTCTATTTACAAAGAGATGACCTCTCAAATGAAAGATCAAATAGAAATGTCGAATGGACAGGTGGACAAGTATCAAAGGTTTCATACTTATGCATCCAATCGAATTAAAGAACTAGAAGCAGATTTTGAAAAATCAAGCAAGAAGAATGAAGGACTTGAAGCTGCAATCATCTTTCTGCAGGCAGATCTAGAAGCATCAAGTAAGAAAAATGAGGAACCTCTACAATCATTTGAAAAGGAAGGCCTTGAAGCAGAAATCATATCTCTCAAAGAAGATCTGAAAAAATCAAATAAGAAGAATGAAGAGCTAGAACAAACATGTGAAGAAAACGAAAATTGGTTGAAAGAAGAGATCCTAAATCTGAAGGATCAAGTAGAAGATGGAAGAAGGAAAGAAGAAAGCATGACAAAGCAATGTCAATCCTTGGAGGTTGAGGTAAACATTCTCAAAGGTAAATTAGAAGAAAAGGTTAAACTTTTGAGGTTTCAAGATAGTACTAACACTTTGGACAATATTTTAAGTAATCAAAGGTCTCCTGCTATCAAACTTGGTCTTGGTTTCCATGAAACTGTTAAAGGTGAATCTAGCTCACAAGGAAGTGCTAAAACTTCAGAGGATGTCAATGCAAAACCTGAAGTGTTGAAAGAAATAAAAGATCAACCAACAATCATGAATTCATTCAAGAACGTTGAATGTTTTAGATGTCATAATTATGGGCATGTTGCAGCAAATTGCAGGAGCATATCATTTTAGCCACAAACAAACAGGTTCTACTCAGAAAGGTACTCTAGTTTCTTCAGGGGATATTGTTTCTTATGTAACATGTATGGACATAAAGCAGCTGATTGTAAAAGGAGGAATATTAGAAATACTCATTATGATTCTTATGCTTATTTCTCTGGTCACATGAGGTGTTATTCTTGTAACAAGTATGGACATGTAGAAAAGGAATGCAGGTTGAATAGACATGAGAAATTGGATAACTTCCAGCACACAAATAGAAAGTTCGAACAAATCTGGAAAAAGATGGAGGACCGATCAGAAACGTAGGGAATTCTGACCCTACTGCAGTCATCCGGTTCTGAAGCTTACTTCTCTGATTGACTGCAGGAATGATGTGAGATACATTATGAGATCTATTAATGTATCGTCACAAGGGGAGCAATGTATTATGTCTCTCATGGTTGGTTTGATTATTCTGGTTATATGTATCTCTGACAGAGCATCTGGTGTGAAGAAAAGACAGGAACAGAAGGTAAATTTGCAGGAGGAGATGAAGGTGTGAAATTTTCTATATTTCACTTTCATACGCGGGTTCTATGAAACAAAGTCGCGTATACACGCGAGTTCCAGCTGACACAGCCGTGTATGCATTGATGATGAGAAAATTTATCTGATAGCTGAAGATCTGGAGCAGAGGTTCAGGGGGAGCATCAGTCTGACTACTGATGATTGCACTGTTAGCATTATTCTGGTTATACTCATGATAATGAAATGATACATGGGTTCTTGTGTTGAAGATTATGGATGAAGCCTGGTTGCTTTATGATGAAGAGCATTCGTTGTTGAGATGAAAGTCTTATAATTCAAAAATGAGGATAGATCATGCAGAGATTGTTGCTAATAACTTACTGTTGAAGGTGTTTCAAATTGCACAAGTTAAGGAAGAGCACTGGTTTAGGGGGAGCAGCAGGTTGAATACTAATGATTGCATTGTTGGCAATATGATTGCTTATTCTTTGGTCTTTGTGATACTCATACTCAAATGATGATGACTTGGTACATGGATTATTATGATGAGATTTTGAGGCCTGGTTGCCGATAAGTGTCTTTTGTGCTCACACATGGATGAGTTGGATGTCGTTTGATTCAGAAATAAGAATAGATCATGCAGAGTTGGTTACTACGGTTGAGATCGTTTGCCTACATATGTTACTTCATGTTAAATCTTGAAGATCATGGTGATATTGGACCACATGGGTGATTGCTTGACACATATTTTAAGTTGATGTTTTGGTATGATAATCTCTTTTGGAAAGAATGTATTGATGCTGCACGGAATATGAAGACTTGGTTACCAATGCGCTTATGCTACCACCATTGGATGATGCTTGAAGACACAGCTACTCTGTTCTATCTGTAGTCCAAGGAAGCAGTCAAATATCTCAGAAAGAAGTTGAACACTATCTTTTCCTCACAGAGGATCAGATCTGGTCAAAATATAGAAGATGGTAGTTGATACGTGGGTTTCCTGAAACACAGTCGCGTATATACGCGAGTTCCTATACAGAAAACCGCGTATGTCTGATTGCTGACATTTTTCTTTTTGAAGTCAGCTCTTTTCAGCACAGCTGCAGTGCTGTTTGGTATATCTGATATTGTTTGGTATCTCTGGTAGTGTTCCAGTTCTCATAATTCTTGTTCTAATGATTTGATGAAGATGCCTTGATGATTTGTTGGTGAAAGTGTTCAGGATGCATAAACTAAGGGGGAGCCTTAGTCATATGGAAAGGATGCTTGGATGCACAGATTCAGGGGGAGAATTAGCTTTGCTGAATATAATGCATTGTTGGCATTATGATGATTCTGATATATGTTCCTTAAATTCTTTCTGGTGTTGGTCTTAGAGTTATATTTATAGTTTGATGAAAAGGTCTTGTTGAGACCCATGATGTAAAATTGTAATATTCAGTCATGTAAGGACTTTTCAAATTGTAAACCCACTTGGTTGGGTAGATGAGTTGAAATGTGTAAACCCACTTAGTTGGGTACTTGAGTCTCATATGTAAATCCACTTGGTTGGATATTTGTTGTAAGTATGAGTCATTGGTGATAGGAAATTCATAGAGTCATGTACTACATTAGAAAATATGTTTGAAGTTTTAGCATGAACTCAGGGGGAGCTTGGTCACTTCAGTATATATCAGATCTGCAGAACGCTTCTTCCACATGAGGAGA
Organism: Pinus albicaulis; assembly: GCA_034641835.2. Classification (NCBI taxonomy): domain Eukaryota; kingdom Viridiplantae; phylum Streptophyta; class Pinopsida; order Pinales; family Pinaceae; genus Pinus; species Pinus albicaulis. Next base: position 20,578 of record JAXQQM020075571.1, on the reverse strand, counting down.
AAGGGGGAGAGTATGTTGGTTTTTGGTTCACCCTTTGCCCTTGATGTCAAAGGGGGAGAGTGACATGGTGTTTGAATGAAGCTAATGGTGTCAATGGAGAATGTGACATGGTGTCATTGTATTCTTAATGTACCCATCTGTTTGTGATGATCAAACACCATCGTGGTTGCCATCTAGTCCAAAGGGGGAGATTGCTGGAAATATGATGCAAAGTGTTGTCCTTGATGGAAACCCACTGAATGAAGATGAAGACATGAGATTGTTGGCATGTGTTGTCCTTGATGGCAATACATCTGATGAAGTTATTCTTGACTTGATGGGCTTCGTAAATGATGTAAATCTGATGTGATATGATGCTTGTTGATATTATGATGTTGAGTGTTGTCCCTGAAAGGCAACCCACTTGATAAAGATGATGGCAACTTACTTGATGAAGCTGTGCTTGCTAGAATATGTTCTTGATGAAGAAATTATGATGTATCTACAGTGTGTACAGAAGGCAATGAAGAAAGGAATTCAGCATGTGCTAGATCTGTGATGAAAAGAGTATGTCTCAAGGCATATGCGGATCTGTCTAAGGGAAGTCGCGTATGCACGCGGGAAACAACGTTCCAAGTCGCGTATGGGAAAAAGCGCTCATAAAGTGGGGCCCGTGGTATTGAAGGCTCATGGTATTGTTTTGGCTCATGGTATTGAAAAAGGGGCCCGTGGTATTGAAAAAGATATACCTATATAAAGAGAAGAAATTCATTATGCAAATTATGAGTGTGGGTGCAAGATGTCTGAGCTTGAATGAATACTTCTCTGTGAAGTATATCTGTATGGAAAGGGTAAAGGTTTGATGATAGATCTGAATCTATGATGCACCTATGAAGAAATGATGAAGCGAGATTTCTAGATCTGAAATGTATCTGTATTTGCTAGATCTGTTTATGGAAGGCTTAGATCTGAAATGAGGCGAACATATGTCTGAAGTAAAAGGGTAAATCTGAACTGAATGTCTGATCTGAAGAAGTATGCTGCTCTTTGATGGTTGAAGATCTATACGCTACTTCGACGAAGAGGAAGCGCGTATATATGCGGCTTCGCTGAAGAGAAATCGCGTATGCGCAATAAAATTAGCTTTGTAATTTGTACTGAAGTATACATCGGTTTATATGAACGAAAGCGCGTATATACGCGACATCGCAAAGGTAAAATATATATGCAACTAGGTTTGGCCAAGCAAGGGGTGCGAACATTCAGACCGTTCGTTGTGTTTCTCGCTATCCGGACCGTGTTGACAGCATTGGTGATGTATGGTTGTGCTTAAAAGTATGGAAAGGGTTCGGTCTGGAAATATGATGAATTGTGGCCTGCAAGTTGTGTTCTATTAAAGTGGTTGGATCCAGTGTGAAAATTGATGAAACGTGGTCCAAGGTGGTGCCGAGGGTTGTAGCCTTCAGTCAGGGGGTTGTATCTCCCTTCCAGGTGAGGCTGGTAAACGAGATCGGGGGGTCGTAGCTCCCTTCCAGGAGAGGCTGGTAAACGAGTCAGGGGGTTGGAGCTCCCTTCCAGGAGAGGCCGGTAAACGAGCGCAGGTGGGTGCCTGCGTGCTGGTCAAGTCTGCGCCAGCACATATGTTGTAAGATGTTTTCTCTATAATAAAATATTGAAGGCTGAGCAACTGCAGCGGTGGTTTTCTCCCGACTTGGGTTTCCACCTAAAAATCCTGGTGTTTATGTGTGATGCTTTGTGTGATGGTTTATTCTGTTCTTACTGCACATGTTTACTGTTTATAGAACATCTAATGAATGAATGATGGAATGATATAAGTGAAGAACTATTGGCATAATTAGATCTCGTTGTATACGCGAGTTCTATGAAGGATATCCGCGTGTATACGCTAGTTGGCTTCAGCAAAATAGCGTATGGGTTTTAAAGGAATGAAAAAGTAAAAATTTTTGAATATGCAGTAAATACTAATTCACCCCCCCCTCTCAGTATTTTTCCCAACAACTTCAAGGTCAGGTGAGACCTTAGGACCTTTTCAAACTTGGAAATGGGCTAAAAGAGTTGGTACTTACCTCTTAGAAGCGTTGTATAGATGACCTTAGATAAGGTATTCCAGACTTGGCTCATTAGGTTGTAAGAATAGTTGAAACCTTCTATTATACATAAAATGGGTTTTTAAGAGCACTGGTCTTTATTCCCAAGTAAAAAATTAGTACCTAGGTCCTTGAAAATTGGCAAGGTATTCAACATGCTCAGATCATATTCCAATGATGTTTTTATTATTTTTGAGTAGCACCCAAACATATAATTTCCACCAACAAATGACATGATTATAAATGACACAAATGCTACAAACCATCCTCCTATGATAGCTCTTTTGGCCAAATCAATGGCCTCCTTCCTCTCCATCATCTTAACCACTGCAACAAAGAAGGAAAAAATATCTTATAGGGAGGAAGTCCATTATTATAGTAACAGGTGTTCATTTCTCAATGATAATGTTGAGTTTGCACTAACATATTGAACTGTGATTTGAAAATTAAAGGCTTGTTGGAGTACATGAGGAGACCCAAATTTCATTTTTACAGAGTTGGATAAAGAGCCATCTGGAAGATGGATGCAGGATATTGAGAAAACCAGTTTTGTTTGCAGATTTTGGGAATTCTTACAAAAACACAGGATTTCACATGGATGAGAAAGACAATTTACTTGGTGTGTTTATATGCATGTATATGCATCTTGTTAGATGGAGAGGAGAAGGTAGGGGAGCCATGTTCTGTCAGCTCATGGAAGAAGGAATGAGCTCATATGAAGATGGGTATGAGATTGTTTTGTTTCATAATCCATGCACAACAGCTCTGGTTTCAAGTTAGTCTCATAAGTTGGCTGAGCTTACTCATTTGTTTACCAGGATGTATGAATATAAGAATAAGAGGCAGCCTAGGGTAACACGCTAATGGTTCTCGAATTTCTCAAATATCTAACCTAAAAATAGATATTTTTGAATCGCTTAAAGTGATAGCCTAAAAATAGATACAATAGAGAGTTACAGACTATAGTGGATTCACCTGCACAAGAATTAGTTGACAATATTTCTCAATAAATTTCAAACTCTTACTCTCTGTTTTATTACGCATGCTAGCAATAAAGGGGAATTTAGTGTGATTTTTATCCTAGTGCACCGTGCAACACATGAAGCCAAAGTATCTCTCTATCCATCCACGAAAATAAGTAAACATGTTTAATATATACAACCAGTGTTTATATGATTCAAAGATACGAGGATGATGGCTAGCTGCAACATACCAGGTTGTTTGTCGACGTTTGATTGAAGAAGATGATGAGCATTGATGTGCATAAAAGGAATGGCTCATTCACTACAAAAATGGCTCTTTGGCAGACTAAATCCTTGGCATTGGCAGGAAATAATATCAATGTTGAGCTTCCATTATGATTGTTGGTTTGGCAGTGGAAAATTATAATGCAAAAACCTCTGGATCCCTTATCATTAACCTTTTGTAATGCTGCAACCACCTAGACTATGAAAAAAACCTAGACTCTAGTTAATGTTGCAAGTTGCAACAACCTAGACTCAGGTTAATGCTGCAAGTTGCAACAACCTAGACTCGGGTCAATGTTGCAACAACCTGGCCTACACTAGGCCTAGAATTTAGAGTCTATAAGTGTAACGTAACACTTCAGACTTCAGTTAGAGAACAAGGCAACTTGAAATGCACAGTGTAGTTTGGACTTCGAAGTTGGGAAAATTGGCAATAGATTATAGATAAAACCAAAATTTTGAGAAATTATCGGTGGACCGACAACCCTTCCTAGAGAATTTTATAATATTCATTTAAAAGAAAAAACCTGTAAAAATCAAATTTTTTTTTTTTGACTCATAAATTTCGCTGAGTACTTCTTTGACGTGCCAAAGGCCTCTCGATGGGCTCTAACGTGTTCAATTTTGAACACTGATCCTCAGTTTCTCAAGAATAAATAATAGGATAGTTAGCTGGATAAGCAAGTCTAATTTACAAAATCCCACCCAGAATCTCGCTCAGATCTAAGAATATCATTTCCATGATTTAAATAACGAATGGATGAGTCTTAATACTCCCAATCACTTAACATAAAAGAAACTAAGGTGGCCAAAGGATAATATCCAGTGACTCTCATCATCATGCCATCTGTGCCTAGGTCTAATTGGAAAAACACATATCTTTTCCTATAACTAATTCAACATGGTAGTCATTGCAAGTTATGGGCTATGGTCACTACCCTAGTATTGAAAGGAGTATAGGATGTTCTGTGTTCACCTTAATTGCACACATGTCAATGCATATGCATATTTCAAAGTTTAAGTTCATAGGGTTGTAACTATTTGATAGGAAAATGTTTTTCTATTCTGAGCATCATTTCCCATGGAGTGTTTTCTGCAACTTCACGCATTCATGTTTTATAGGAATAGTTCATCCACAATTTTAATTTCTTTCTTCTTTCAAAAATCGTTGAATATTTTTATTCTTAAATGTTTTAATTCTATGACTAATGCAGCTGCTTTATTGTGCTGAGGGCAGTATATCCAAGTATGGATCCATGGAACAAAGAAATAGAAATCAACAATCTTATCTTATATGTAGAATTTTTGCTTTAAAATCATATAGTGTTGTGTTCATTATTAATTTTAAAAGGGCCATTCAATGGGCAACTGAAACAAATCTGACTTTTATTGATAATGTAATAACAGATTTATTAAATAAAAATAGGTGGTCAATTTTAAGCACTCTTAAATAGATTGAAAAAACTGATTGACATTGCCTGAAGTTGAAAATATTTAGGTGGATTAGTGTAGAGCATAAGAACATATTGAGTTTAATGGCACAACTGACACCATGGAAGAAGCTTTGGAATACGTGGAGTGTATGGTGGTTGAGAAAAGGGTTGCAACACTGTATATGCATTTGGAAAAGACCCCTATGCAATGGTGGTTAAGCACATCAAATCATGTTGCATTCATGGCATGATATGAAAGAGGCACTAAATGATAAAGTCCTACCAGAAATTGAGGCTCCACTAGCTAATGACATTTTGGAATGCAGTTCTGTCAACTAGACCCTACAATTTGGTGGTACTTCCAATCCAATGGGCCACATGTATTACTACAAAGTCATTAGGATATATAGGAGGTTCCTATTTAAATATGGGTTCATAATTTTATGCACACCTTAGAGCCATTTCCAAAGAAGTGATATTCTGAGGTAAAAATGCAGTTGAAGAGAACTAGCTAGGTTGAATTATGAGAAAGTTTCTACAACACTTTATATAACTGTACAAGGAGGAGGCACATATTGCAAGGATGATAGAGTGCATTTGGTGTTTCCCATATATGGACCATCCACAAAGTCTAATAATATGTTCTGCAAAGGAGTACCCCTTAGAGGAACTTTGGCATCTGTCGTATAAAGAAACTAATTCCCTTTTGAAACTATTGATAATGTGATAGGTGGTATTTCTGTAGAAATGAGAAGTATTGTTCTCCTTATTGTTCTGTCAGTTGTTGATAGTGTATAGGAAGGTGGTGGAAATAATGGGGAATAAGATAGATCTGCATTCTATTTAAAGGATCATTTTTTAGCAACGAATGTGTTGTATTGTAATGAAATCTGCATGTTGTAGTGTGTTGTAGCCGCTATGACACCACCCAAAATTTTGGGTCCCCCTCTGCTCACTTAGTCGTTAAGGTCTTTCACCAGACCTGTAGTCAGTGAAATCCCAGTGACCTATCCCCAACCCCTCATGAGTTTTCTCACCATCATGATCAGATGTTGTTGCTGCCATCACACCATGTGTGGGAGGGATCATCCAGCATACGCTCAAATCAGAACCTTTCTGTGTATTGAGGATGTACATTAGCAGCCTTCTCGCCATGGGTCATTAGGCATGTTGTTTGAATACTTCTCTTAAGCTCGTTAGTCTCATATGTTTTATCTAGGGACACCATTATCAAAGAGTAATTGTGATGTTGTAATGTTCCACACAGGTCAACCCCACGGGTGACAAACTCCTCAATTTTGTCACGACATCGAGGGAAACAAAAGTGAGCTCAACAACAAGGCCAAAGTTGTGAAACAGGGGAGGAGGAGGATCAAGTGACCAGTACTATTAAAAGGAGGATGGTGTGATACATGTTTATCAAAAAAATAACCTTTTATGTCACTGATGCAAAAAAGCATTCTTCACTAATGTACATCGGATTCTTAGACTCACTCCATTTATAAATGTCTACACCGGATGCCATCTCGCATGAACCAAAAGCATTTGCTGTCATTTATAAAATCTAGGCTTGAGTAGGGACCGGTCAAGGTATTTACATTCCGCAATGGAAGATATCTCACCTTAAAGGAAGTTCTGAAGATCCTACATGACACCAGCTCAATGTTGATCTCCTAGATGTACACATAGGAAGGGACACATTTCACCAATTTGACGAGCCTACTCTGAAGTATAGCCCGGGTGGAAAAAGTGGACTTAGAAGATTTCCCTAAAGAAAGACAGTCTCATTCAAAGGTGTTTTCATGCCGAGCTGCAGTGCGAAAGCGCACATGCTGATGTTGGCAAGACAATGGCACAGCTAAAGTGGTTTCTCTATTTTCCGCAGTTGAATGAAATGGTTCACGAGCTTAAAATGCGTCACGATAAGCATCGAAAGGGTCATCATTGTCAATTTGGTGATTAAGTATGGGTTTACACCGACAAAGTAGGAGTGATCCAGGAGTATTATCCAGTCTCTCGAAGTTCATAGGTCTCAATTGTTTCCGGGAACAACGACAAACTATAGAGTCTATTGCTTTAAATCTGACACTTCTTCCAGTTTCTCATCATCCATCAAATTACAGGTGTAGGTTTGTTGGTTCAGGTGCATGGTGAGATTTAGGCTTGATTGTTCACGTAATGGGTACATTAGTAGTTTTTGGCATAATTTCAAATATCTAAACGCACCTTTGGGAAGCAATATTTGTTAAACCTAAGCTACATAGTGGGTGAAAATATATGGACCAAGGTTATGGTTTTAAACATTATATAATTAAACCAAGGAGCAAAAAAACCATATAGTTTCAAAACCATATAAGATGGCTGATCAGAACTATATGAAAAAACATTACAAATGGGCTTAAATATTTCTATGGTGGATATAGTGGTCAGAATTTATGTTTAAAACATGGAGTGAAATGTTATGAAAAACCTATAATGGCATGTTATGATAACTATGGCGCGATATATGACAATCTATAACCATGTTTTAAGCGGTGCAAGAAACATTCATATTATTATGTGGCAGCCTTGGCATGAATTTTTTTTTTTATTCATTTGCATCTTGAAATCTACCACCGCCAACAATTTGAGGAAAAGAAAATGATTTTAGACGTTGTATAATTAAACCAAGGTGCAATGCAATATGGTTTCAAAACCATATGAGAGGGTGGAGCAGAACTACATGGAACGCGCGCAAATACTTCTATGCCAGAGTTTTCAACGTATGGTAAACATTTGGAGTGGATATATTTATATAGTGGTAGAAATGTGTGTTTGAAACATGTGCAGAAAGTTATAACAAAGCCATGATGTAGCACAATAACGGTCAAACAAAGGACAGAGTCATAAAATCACGATAATCCATAGGCTATATTTTAAGCAGCACAAAGTATGGTCTCAACCATATCAGACGAAGACTGATAACGCAGGTTAACGAGATAACACATCCATCACCCAATTAAAAAGGAAGGCACCAGGCATCAGAAAATGTTTTATGATAATTCCATTAATATAAATAGAGATGCCATATCAGAGCGCCATGTTGCAAGGATGTTTTCTTTTCGTAGACGCTGTCACAATGAAGAAAAGAATTTTGATAACATTAAAGCTCCAGCAGAGACATGATGTTCAATTAACATAAAGTTCAAGGGGTCATTTGTTCACTTTCTGACACTGTGCGAGATGTTCACCGAGTGGGTTTTAGCTGCGCAGTCTACATGGGGAAATAATCTTGTAAAACTCACATGCCTTTGATGATGATATCCCCAAACAACGATACCACTGTCACGGATGGTGGTATATGTATAACTAGGTTCTGGGATATGTTCTGCCACTGTTTCAAACACGCTATTCAAATAGATGAAATGACTGTAACGTAATCTCAGTAGCGTTACTTCACGTTGCCGCACAAAACGCCTTAACTGCAATTTGTGTAACACTCGGCAGACCACATGAGGTTGCACTACAGACACTTATCGATAATAGTGTGTCGCCTCTGTGATATCTACCTAAAGGTTCTGATGGGAAATCGTAGAATGTGCTACAGCCATGAATATGATTTATTTTACGTTACAAGTAGCAGATTCGCTGACCCTTTCGAGGCTCGCTAGCATGGCACAATGGGTTCATCTCAACACTGATCGAAAAGGCATGCATGCAAGTTGCAACGCATGATGTAGACATAACTTGGTGGTAGTGGTAACTTGGGGTTGGAGGGTGAGCACAGATGAAGATGGTCAAGTCATAGATCAACCTGCCATGTGTCCATGCAAATCAGACAGAGTGTGACTATGCGACCATGGGGAGGTCGCAGTTCAACCCAGGTCGCTGGGTAGTAGCACACCCAAAGCCTACTGAGGCGTGACTTGCCAGAATTTGCGACTGTGAAATTCTGTGAGGTCGCAAGTTCAGCTGAGGTTGCTGAGTCGCATACCTATGAGACCAATGTAAAGTGTAACTTGGTAGTAGTAGCGACCCTAAAACCTTTTTAAGTCAAAGTCATGCGACCCCTCCAGGTCACTGAGTCGCTGATCTATGGGACAAATAAAAGCTGCGACTTGTAATAAAAGATGCACATGATGCTTCAATAATCTAATAAGGTCTAGCAACCTTCCTTTTAATGCCCCCACCAGATGAGAGAGGGAAGGAAGTCCTTATTACAAATATGGTCCATCACTGATTGAGAGAAGCTGAGAAGTTGTCCATGCGTTATATGCAAGAGAGCGAGTGAGTGGATATAGTGCTGCTAGATTGATAGTTGCTTCCTATGCATATAAAGTTCTATGGGAAAAGGCAGCGTGTCTCAGATTGGGAAAAGTCGAGCTTTTTGGATTTTCTCTACACATCAATTAAGTAAAAACGAAAAGAAACTTTTAAAGGGTCATGTTGGAAAACGACCAAAGAAATTTAAAGTGAAATATGAAGGGAACAATGTTTTCCACCCATTCATGTGGGCACTCTTGGCTACACCAAAACAGTGCCCAAGGCAGCACCACGTGACATCATGAGCTTCGCTAAAACATATTGTTAGTTGGGGTTTCTGAGGTCTACGCATACCTCCCTCATGAGAGCTATAGGGTACAGTTTTAGCCTACTATCAAAATATAAAATGGGAACCAGAAATGCATCACATGTAGTAGGAGATGGCACACGCAGAAGATCTTTGATTTTATGATGGTTTCCGCTGCAAACAATCAGAGCTTAGTGAAGACCACACCGTGGCACAATACCTGACCACACAGGGGTCTAAGTTATTATTTTCATTCTTGCAATTAATTAAATATGCCCCTGACATTATGATTCGTAAATGAAGACATGTAGCCTAAGCTATGTGACTACTCGTGCAAGCTGTTGGCCTGCGCAATGAGCCAAAGTTTCTCCTAGCAAGCAAAAGAGCCTATTTTCGAGGCAAGGAATGTGAAATAAGGAATAATACTATAAAATTTGTAGATCACCAAAAGAAGGGTGCAAGTCACAGAACTACTTGAGGTCGCAGGTTGTAGATATTTGCAAGTCACAGGTCGCAGATTGTTCAGGGTCGCAGGTCGCAAAAGTGGCCAAGGTTGCAGGCCGTGGATTGCCGAGGTTCACAAGTCACAAACTTCAGTCAATTCACAGGTCGCAACAATGGCTCATGTCGCAAGTCGTAGAATAGACTAGGTTGCAAGGCAGCCCAATAGTCAGGAAGAAGAAAAGTCAGGGAGCCGAAAAGGGCGAGTTTTGCTCTATAAATACCGCCTTCGAGAACTTGTAAAAGGATATTTTTTTTTTGGGACTCAAGCTGAGTAAATTTTATTACCAAAGGAATATACAACTTGAGCATGAATACAAGCATTTTGAAAAATCCCTTTGTGGATCTGGTGTTGACATATGTATGAGCACTATTGAGTATTATATTTTCAGTTTATGAATATCTTTATATTAAGGGAACTGTATCTTCAATTCATATCACAATTGCATAACATTTTGCTGAGTATGTTAATGGTGGTTGAGTTCATTTCACTTTCTTAATGGATGTTGATGACTTTGTTTATTAGAATTTGTGTTATCCTTTAAAAATTTTAGGAAGTGAAGGGTGTTCTTGCCATAAGGAATTGTTTCTTTTGTGGTCAGAATAGTTTACAAGCATGACCCAAATGATGTGTTGTTAACAATGCTTCCTTCGGCACTTATGATTTGTTATTTCCTCTTGCTACTCATAGTGTTCTATGCATGTTTAATGCATCAATCAAATGTCTTGTACCACTTGATTAAGTATGTATATCTATTGTTTTATAGAGTTAAAGCGAGACCCAAAGAAAGGAGAAATCAGCAGTAGCCGGACCCACACCCTAGACAGGATCCCTATTCCAAATGGTTCGAGGCCTAATTGGGACTTTTTACCGAGGAGATCCCCTGCTGTTGGCTGGAAATATTTTCCCATCAACAGAATTAGCGTTAGAAAGAGGGCGAGATGACAAGCTGAGCCCTTAGAGCCTGCAGTTAATCTCATATCTGTAATGGCTCATTCCCAAATCATTCTCCTGAGATGTTTTTCAGAGTTTTATGAGGCTCGATACTTCATCCCCGATGAACTTATGTATCACTTATACCAGTTAAGATTCGATGGTGAAAACGGAGTGTCCATAACCCAACACCTTTTAGATTTCTATGAATTTGGTGAGTGCTACGAAATTGAAAATGAAGGGTTGATTTTTTTTCTTTTCTTCCTCACTCTCGAAGGTTGTGCTAAGAAATGGTGTTGCACATTGCTGAAAGCTTCCATCCATTCATTTGAACAACTCGCCAGTGAATTGTAACAAGATTTTCATAGGTATGATTTTCAAAGTGTATTGATAAAACTAAATGACATCAGAATGGAACCTCAGGAACCTCTAGATGAATTCTCTATCAGATTTTTTCATTATTGTTTTGAGTTCCTTGAAAGGGATGTTGATTGGAAATGTTTAAGTGAACAGTTCAGGTATGTGATTCTCGTTTCCCTAGAACAATTTTAGTTAGATCCTAGTGTTCCCTATGAAGAACCACAAGTTACCAGTTGTTCAGGCTTTCTCCCTAATGCTTCCTTGTCCATCTCCCCAATTCTAGACCACATTTAGGCCTCCAAGGAGAGTGTTGTTATTTGTGATATTCTCGCCCCTCCTCCTAAGTTTTCGGGTAGTGGAATTGTGACCTTGAAAGTTCTGAGCAAGGATAGACACTTGCATGAGGATAAAGCCTATTGTACTACCTTTGAATCTTTCATGCACCTTGTTGAATCAAGGCCTGAAAACCAGATGGGCCCTACATCCCTCCAGGTTCATGAAACCTACCCCGAGCCCACTCAATGTCTCCTTGGACACAGTCCTAAATCTGATTTGCATACTGATTATGAATCGACTAGGGTTTCTCGGATTAAGGTTTCTGAAATGACGATCCCCAAGCACCATGATCCTCCTAGAATAACCGCTTCGAATTCACCCCATCCTGGAAAATCTAAAAAGTCTGATACATCGATCTATCAATCTGTCAGCGCGCAAACATTTTACCGAATTGATACAAAGCCCACTGACATTTTGAAACTCACCACAATCCATGATCACATCCATTCGCTTGTTGATCTCGCCAAACCATCAAAGTTGGGAAACCCCTCGCGCAGAGGTCTAGAGTTTGTTCAAGACGGTGAGGAATTGCAGCCTCCACTAAAAGTGGATTCAGATTCTCATATCCTTGACATATTCCGGGAACAACTCCAAGCTAGGGTTTTCAAAATTAGGGTTTCTGCTCTCGAATTCACAAGTATCTATAATTCACCTGGCACATGCTTGTTGTTTTCACCCTATAAAATCAATCATCCTCACCACCACAATGAGGTTTCTAGTTGGCTCGACCAACCTTATCCAGTGGATGTGCCTGCAAATAGGACATGGCTTACCCAGTGCCCATCAAACCTAGGATTGTGTATGAATGGATTTGTGTCATTTATAAATAGTTTTAAGCTTCGAGAATATATTGTTCTGTATCAGGATAAGAGTGAAATTTAGCTTGCACAATCCACTCTGGCATGTTCTCTGATAAGTAGCCATGACCTTCTCACTATTGCACATGCTCTACAGGTAAGTCTTGCTGTTGGTGCACGATTTTGTATGCTGGCTCTGATTGCGGACATTGTCGTTCTTGCAGGTCGGTAACTAATGCGGTGGCTGCACTGGAAAGATGATTTCGCATAACTTGACCACATCATTGGTTAAGCTAGGGTTTTAGGTGTAGGCTAGCTAGGACCTGTTAATAAAATTTGTTAGCTCAAAGTTTTGATTAGGTTTAATTGCCAAATTTTTACTCTATAATTTAAAAGTGTGTTTGCTATTTTTTTTTAAGATTTATATCTTAGGCATCATCATGATTACAATTATTTTACTTTCATTTCCTTTTCAGTTGCTTGTTGCTGCATAAATAATCACTGCTTGTATTGCGCCTCTTATCCACCTACAACTAGTTGATCGTTCTCACATATGCCGTTGCATTGCATCTTGAGCCTCACCTATTACATTGTGTCGTGCAATATATTCCTCACATAATTTCCACATATTGTTGATATATCTTTGAAAATATTCCACATATCTCCTATCACTGCATGAGCCCTCATTGAAACCCTACCACCTTGCAGACCTGTTCTACCCCGATTTCTAAAACAATAACCCCATTGTTTGTGTGAGGTTGCGGTGGCTATCTCAAGAGGCAGCTTTCTCTCAAGACAGGTCATAAAAGTCACATTCTCAACAAGATTCCTATGAGTCTAAACTTATTATCCGAGGAGATACGAGCCGGTTGTTTGTGGGGGACCTAATGAGCTGAATGGTCCAATACCCGTAAGCCTAAGCCTTGTGCCCAGCATAGTCTTGGACATCTTAATAATATGTTTTTCACGCTTCTTCTATTTTGGAAGATGGTATGTGAAGGTTTGGGACAAGGGAAAACCCAAATCAGGATATCTTTCAGTTTCTGTAAAACAGGTAATAACCTCTCTTGCTCGTAAAATAAGTCAGGATCCCTCATCTGCCCATGAAAAATAAGTACAACGAGCACATGAAAATAAGTGCTACAAGCACATGAAAAAAATAAGGGTAAAGGATCGAGAAAGGATTCCTGCGCAGAGAGGTAATGCAACGACTCCAACGGCATCGACTGTGCCCGCCGGCGCTGGAGCAACGTCGACGACAGCGACTCCCACCGGGTACTTTAGGCCCGTCGCAACTGGGAGCACGATCGAAACTTATTTAAAAAAATCCCGAGAATAATAAACTCCGCTCATTTTCTCTTCACATCATCTGCTGGGGAAAATACCGAGGTGAATCTCGCATTTAATCGCATAATCAAATATTTCTACTTTTTCATTCCTTAAAACCCATACACTACTTTCCTTCAGTAAACTAGCGTATATACGCGGATCCCTTTTATGAAACTAGCGTATACACAGAGATCTAGATCTGTCATTAAATATTCACTTATATTATTCCATCATTCATTCATCAGATGTTCAATAAACTGTAAACATGTGCAGTAAGAACAGAATAAACCATCACACAAAGCATCACACATGAACACCAAGATTTTTAGGTGGAAACCCAAATCGGGAGAAAACCACCGCTGCAGTTGCTCAGCCTTCAATATTTTATTACAGAGAAAACATCTTACAACATATGTGCTGGCGCAGACTTGACCAGCACGCAGGCACCCACCTGCGCTCGTTTACCAGCCTCTCCTGGAAGGGAGCTCCAACCCCCTGACTCGTTTACCAGCCTCTCCTGGAAGGGAGCTACGACCCCCTGACTCGCACCTGGAAGGGAGCTACGACCCCCTGACTGAAGGCTACAACCTTCAGCACCTCTTTGGACCACGTTTCATCAATTTTCACACTAGATCCAACAACTTCAATAGAACAACACTTGCAAGCCACCTTTCATCATATTTTCACACTGGACCCTTTCCATACTTTTAAGCACAAACATACATCACCAACAGATACATATCAACACAGATCAGATAGCAGAAACACAGCAGAACAGATCAGATATTTCATACCCCTTGCTTCAGCAAACCCTAGTTTGCATACGCGCTTACTCTTCACTGATGTCGCGTATATACGCGCTTCCGTCCACACAAACCAGCGTATACCTCAGTGTATATTTTATTGCGCATACGCGCTTTCTCTTCGCTGAAGCCGCGTATATACGCGCTTCCTCCGTGGCGAAGTAGCGTATAGATCTTCAATCATAACAGAGCAGCATACTTCATCAGATCAGATATTCAGTTCAGATCTACCCTTTTGCTTCAGACAGATGTTCGCCTAGATGCTCGCCTCATCATAGATCTAAGCCTTCCATAATCAGATCTAGCAAATACAAGAGCAATTCAGATCTAGATCCTCTTCTTCATCATTGGTGCATCATACATTCAGATCTATCATTCAAGTGTAACCCTTTCCATTCAGATGTACTTCAGAGAGAAGTATTCATTCAAGCTCAGACATTTTCCACCCACACATATGATTTGCACAATGAATTTCTTCTCCTTATATAGGTTTATCCTTTTTCAATACCATGAGCCCCTTTTTCAATACCATGGACCAAAACAATACCATAAGCCCAAAACTACCTGGACGGGGTCAATTAGGCGGATCATTACCCAATACAATGGGTCAATACCATGGTGGTTACCCTTGGTTTTGCACCTTTTGAGCGCTTTAGCCCATACGCGACTTGGCACGTTCTTTTCCGCGTGCATACGCGACTTCCCCTAGGCCAATCCGCGTATACCAAGAAACATACTCTTTTTCATCATAGAATTAGCACTTTCTGAATTCCTTTCTTCATTGCCTTATGTTCACACTGTAGATACATCAGATTTTCTTTATCAAGGACATATTCTAACAAGCACAACTTCATCAAGTAAGTTGTCATCATCTTCATCAAGTGGGTTGCCTTTCAAGGACAACACTTAGCATCATATTGTCAACAAACATCATATCACATCATCATTTACTAAGTCCATCAAGTCAAGCATAACTTCATCAGGAGGATTGCCATCAAGGACAACATATGTCAACAGTCGCATGTCTTCATCTCCATTCAGTGGGTTGCCATCAAGGACAACACTCTGCATCATATTTCCAACATCATCAACAAGCTACCGACATCTGTGAGCTTTCTCTTTGATGTGTCCTGATTAGCGAGACCTAGCTGAGGCACAAGGACTAGGCATATATGTAAAGGCCAAAGTAATACAAAGGGTACCCGCAGAACCTGTTCAATATTCCCTTGCATGACTATCTTGGCTTAGAATTTTGATCTGATATTGACAAAGATTCTGGATTCTACCAGTGGTTCGCCATTTGTTGTAGTCGCTACAACACCACCCAAAATTTTGGGTATATTCGAAATTTCGGGTCCCCCTCTGCTCGCTTAGTCATTAAGGTCTTTCACCGGACCTGCAGTAAGTGACATCCCAGCGACCTATCCCCAACCCCTCATGATTTTTCTCACCATCATGATCAGATGTTGTTGCTATGATCACGCCATGTGTGGGAGGGATCATCTAACATACACTTGAATAGCAACTTTTCTGTGTATTGAGGATGTAGATTAGCAGCCTTCTCACCATGGGTCATTAGGCATGTTGTTTGAATACTTCTCTTAAGCTCGTTAGTCTTATATGTTTTATCTAGGGACACCATTATCAAGGAGTAATTGTGATTTTGTAATGTTCCACATAGGTCAACCCCACGGGTGACAAACTCCTCAATTTTGTCATGACATCGAGGGAAACAAAAGTGAGCTTAACAACAAGGCCAAAGCTGCGAAATAGGGGAGTAGGAGGAGCAAGTGACCAGTATTGTTAAAAGGAGGATGGTGTGATACATGTTTATCAGAAAAATAACATTTTATGTCACTGATGCAAAAAATCATTCTTCACTAATGTACATCGGATTCTTAGACTCACTCCATTTTTAAATGTCCGCACTGGATGCCATCTCGCATGAACCAAAATCATTTGATGTGATTTATCAAATCTAAGCTTAAGTAGGGACCGGTCGAGGTATTTACATTCCGCGATGGCAGATATCTGACCTTAAAGGAAATTTTGAAGATCCTACATGGCACCAGCTCAATGTTAATCTCCTAGATGTACACATAGGAATGGACACATTTCACCAATTTGACGAGCCTACTCTGAAGTATAGCTTGGGTGGAAAAAGTGGACTCAGAATATTTCCCTAAGGAAAGACAGTCTCATTCAAAGGTGTTTTCATGCCGAGCTGCAATGCGAAAGCACACATGCTGATGTTGGAAAGAAAATGGCACAACTAAAGTGGTTTCTCCATTTTCCGCAGTTGAATGAAATGGTTCACGGGTTCAAAATGCATCGTGATAAGCATCGAAAGGGTCATCACTGTCAATTTGGTGATTAAGTATGGATTTACACCGAAAAAATAGGAGTGATCCAAGAGTATTATCCAGTCTCTCCAAGTTTACAGGTCTCAATTGTTTCCAGGAACAATGACAAACTATAGAGTTTGTTGCTTTAAATCTGACACTTCTTCCAGTTTCTCATCATCCATCAAAGTACAGGTGTAGGTTTTTTGGTTCAGGTGCATGGTGATATTTAGGCTTGATTGTTCACGTAATGGGTACATTAGTAGTTTTTGGCACAATTTCAAATATCTAAACACACCTTTGGGAAGCAATATTTGTTAAACCTAAGCTACATGGTGGGTGAAAATATATGGACCAAGGTTATGGTTTTAAACATTATATAATTAAACCAAGGCACAAAAAAACCATATAGTTTCAAAACCATATAAGATGGTGGATCAGAACTATATGGAAAAACATTACAAATCGGCTTAAATATTTCTATGGTAGATATAGTGGTCAAAATTTATGTTTAAAACATGGAGCGGAATGTTATGACAAACCTATAGTGGCATGTTATGATAACTATGGCGCAATATATGACAATCTATAACCATGTTTTAAGCGGTGCAAGAAACATTCATATTATTATGTGGTGGCCTTGGCACGAATTTTTTTTATTATTATTCATTTGCGTCTTTAAATCTACCACCACCAAAAATCTGAGGAAAAGCAAATGATTTTAGACGTTGTATAATTAAACCAAGGCGCAACGCAATATGGTTTCAAAACAATATGAGAGGGTGGAGCAGAACTACATGGAACATGCGCAAATACTTCTATGCCGGAGTTTTCAACCTATGGTAAATATTTGGAGTGGATATATTATATAGTGGTTGAAATGTGTGTTTGAAACATGGGCGGAAAGTTATAACAAAGCCATGATGTAGTGCAATAACGGTCAAACGAAAGACAAAGTCGTAAAATCACGATAATCCATAGGCTATGTTTTAAGCAGCGCAAGGTATGGTCTCAACCATATCGGACGAAGACTAATAACGCAGGTTAATGAGATGACACATCCATCACCCAATTAAACAAGAAGGCACTGTGCATCAGAAAACATTTTACGATAATGTCGTTAATATAAATAGAGATGCCATATCAGAGCGCCACGTTGCAAGGAGGTTTTGTTTTCGTAGACGCTGTCACAATGAAGCAAAGAATTTTGATAATGTTAAAGCTCTAGCAGAGACATGATGTTCTCTCAACATAAATTTTAAGGGGTCGTTTGTTCACTTTCTGACACTATGCGAGATTTTCACCGAGTGCGTGTTAGCTGCGCGGTCTGCATGGGGAAGTAATCTTGTAAAACTCGCACAGCTTTGATGATGATATCCCCAAACAATGATACCACTGTGATGGATGGTGGTATATGTATAAATAGGGTATGGGATATGTTCTGCCACTGTTTCAAACACGCTATTCAAATAGATGCAACGATTGTAATTTAACCTCAGTAGCATTACTTCACATTGCCGCACAAAACGCCTTAACTGTAATTTGTGTAACACTCGGCAGACCAGAGTAGGTCGCACCACAGACACTTGTCGACAATAGCGTGTCGCCTCTGTGATATCTACCTGAAGGTTCTGATGGGCAATCGTAAAGGATGCTACAACCATGAATATGATTTATTTTATGTTACAAGTAGCAGATTCGTTGACCCTTTGGAGGCCCGCCGGAACGACACAATGGGTTCATCTCAGCGCTGATGGCAAAGGCATGCGTGCAAGTTGCAACACACGATGTAGACACAGCTTGGTGGTAGTGGCAACTTAGGGTTGGAGGGCGAGCATAGATGAAGATGGTCAATTCACAGATAAATCTCCCACACGTCCATGCGACTCAAACAGAGTGCGACTATGTGACCATGGGGAGGTCGCAGTTTAGCTCAGGTCACTGAGTCGCAGCACACACAAAGCCTACTGAAGCATGACTTGCCCAAATTTGTGACTGTGTGACCCTGTGAGGTCATAGATTTAACTGAGGTCATTGAGTCACATACCTATGAGACCAATGTAAAGTGTGACTTGGTAGTAGCAGCGACCCTGCAACCTTTTTAAGACAAAGTCGGGTGACCCCTCCAGGTCGCTGAGTTGCTGATCTATGGGACAAATAAAAGTTGTGACTTGTAATAAAAGATGGACATGATGCTTCAATAATCTAATCAGGTCCAACAGCTTTCCTTTTAATGCCCCCACCAGATGAGAGAGGGAAGGAAGTCCTTATTACAAAGAAGGTCCATCACTGATTGAGAGAAGATGAGAAGTTGTCCATGCGTCATATGAAAGAGAGCGAGTGAGTGGATATAGTGTTGCTAGATTGATAGTTGCTTCCAGTGCGTATAAAGTGCTATGGGAAAAGGCAGCATGTATTAGATTGGGCAAAGTCAAGTTTTTTGGATTTTATCTATAGATCAATAATGTAAAAATGAAAAGAAACTTTTAAAGGGTCATGTTGGAAAACGACCAAAGAAATTTAAAGTGAAAGATGAAGGGAACAATGTTGTCCGCCCATTCATGTGGGAAACTCTTGGCTGCACCAAAACAGTGCCCAAGGCAGCACCACGTGACACCATGAGATTCCCTAAAACTTATTGCTATTTGGGGTTTCTGAGGTCTACGCATACCTCCCTCATGAGAGCTATAGGGTACATTTCTAGCCTGCTACCAAAATATAAAATGGGAACCAGAAATGCATCACATGTAGTAGGAGATGGCACATGCAGAAGATCTTTGATTTTTATCATGGTTTCCACTGTAAACAATCAGAGCTTAGTGAAGACCACGTCGTGGCAAAATACATGACCACATAGGGGTCTAAGTTATTATTTTCATTCTTGCAATTAATTAAATATGACCCTGACATTATGATTCGTAAATGAAGACATGTAATCTAAGCTGTGTGACTGCAGGTGGAAGATGTTGGTCTGCGCAATGAGCCAAAGTTTTTCCCACCTAGCAAAAGAGCCTGTCTTCGAAGCAAGGAATGTGAAATAAGGAATACTGCTATAAAATATAGAGATCACCAAAAGAAGGTTGCAAGTCGCAGAACTACTTGAGGTCGTAGGTCGCAGATGTTGGCAAGTCATAGGTCGCGGATTGTTCAGGGTCGCAGGTCACAACAGTAGCCAAGGTCGTAGGTCGTGGATTGTTCTAGGTCGCAGGTCGTGGATTGCTGAGGGTCGCAAGTCGAAAACTCCAGTCAAGTCATAGGTTGCAACAACGGCTCATGTTGCAAGTCGCAGAATAGACTGGGTTGCAAGGCAGCCCAACAGTCGGAAAGACAAAAAGTCAGGGAGCCCAAAAGGGCGAGTTTTTCTCTATAAATACTGCCTTCAAGAACTTGTAAAAGGATTTTTTTTTGGGGGACTCAAGCTGAGTACCTTGTATTACCAAAGGAATATACAACTTGAGTATGAATACAAGCATTTTGAAAAATCGCTTTGTGGATCTGGTGTTGACATATGTATGAGCACTATTGAGTATTATATTTTCAGTTTCTGAATATCTTTAGATTAAGGGAACTGTATCTTCAATTCATATCACAATTGCATAACAGTTTGCTGAGTATGTTAATGGTGGTTGAGTTCATTTCACTTTCTTAACGGATGTTGATGACTTTGTTTATTAGCATTTGTGTTATCGTTTAAAACTTTTAGGAAGTGAAGGGTGTTATTGCCATAAGGAATTGTTTCTTTTGTGGTCAGAACAATTTACAAGCATGACCCGAATGATGTGTTGTTAACAACGCTTCCTTTGACACTTATTCTTTATTATTTCCTCTTGCTACTCATAGTGTTCTATGCATGTTTAATG